>VZTU01001057.1:74958-112337 GCA_013400835.1 Zapornia atra
TTTCTGGTGCAATAGGAATTGTGTCTGTTGCCTGACTGTGTGGCAGGTATTTCCTTCCTTTCCATTAACCTGCCTTGAAAAAAACAAACCAACACAAAACCCCAACAATTAATTCTATTTTCCTGCTGCAGTTTTTTGGACTTCTTTCTCTTCTTTTGTTGTATTCTGTCATGTGAATTTAGTCCGGCAAAGAAGCTGAGAACGCAAATGGCACCTGAGAAAATATTCCTTAGGAAAATTCCTCAAAGATGGATTTTGCTCTTTTAATTGTGGAAATGTCACTTATTTCCTTGCCCCAATTATAAAAATATTAAAAAAAAAAAAAAGAAAATAATTGGTTATATCTTATAAGAAACCTGAGTTACCTATTTTAAAAATAAATGTAACTATATATATATATATATAAAAACTGCATTAACAAAATGCAATTGGAAGCACTTTAGAACAAAAAATTTCAGGTCATTTGTACACAGCAGACAGCGAGTTGCATAACAGAATATTTCAGTTAATTTCTTTTATTTTTCATTTAGGATTTCTTATTGGAATATAGCTCATTAAGTTTCTGAATGTGCCAGGTAGGGGCTGTAAACCTAATGGTCTGTAGGGCAAAGAGAGAGATTGTAGGAATTTGGTGCTACTGAGATTCTTGGGTTATTTTCACCTTTCCAGAAAAGTCTGGGGGGTTTTTTTATTTTATTACTGAATTAGATCCTTTCAGTGCCAACATGGAGATGGCAAGAAGTGGGTGGGAGTGAACTTGGAAATGGACTGCCATGCCTGGGAATATTTAGAAATCAGAAGGGAAAAGCTGAATTTTTTTTAAAAAAATCCACTTATTATCGTAGACTTTGAGAATGAATCTGTGCAGTTCCAGGAGAGAAAGATGGAGAATACAATAAGTCCACACTCAGGAAGCGTTGAAAAGCTCCGCAGGTTCATGAAATGGCTAAATCTCAGCATGTTTTCCTGAAGAATTAAATGATTTCCTCACCCTGAGCGTGGCTGCCTAACTTCAGGACCTAAGCCTGGGGCAGGGGAGCCTACTGAAATATCCACAGCATCACTTTGATTCCTTACATCCCTTTTCTCCCTCATCTGGGGACCGGCGGTGTCTGACCAGGGGTGCGCGGCGGGTTGTAGGACAGGTCAATATTGCATGGCTGGGTCTAAAGACAAGGATCTGCGTGGGGCAACGGGACCTTGCTGTGACATCAGCTCTCCCAGGGTCTCACCAGCTCCTGACCTGCCTCAGGCTTTGATATTAATCAGGATTTAGTGCCCGAATCAAGGAGGGGTTTGACTCTCAGAGTGAGGAACCGAAATCTTGATGAAAACATCTATTTTTTTCCCCTGTGAAACGAAAATGTCCCCATGAGCAAAATGCCTCTCCCTGTTTGCAGGAGAATACACTGCAGACAGGTGTCTGCCCCATGTTCTTGCCTTCTCCAAAACCCCTACAAACTCACCCAAAATGAACAATACAGAGGACATATAAGACAAACACCAGGGGCACAGCTAGCAGCATCAGTGGGAGAGGAGGGAACTGAACAAGCTATCTGCAGAATTCCATTCAATAGATCCAAATCTTGCATATTTTCTCTTGAGATTCTGGCAATACCAAAGTGCTGGAGAGTCTCTGCTGCACTGAAAGGGTGTGATGAGATGCCCTGCATGGACTTGAGGGGCTATCCAAAATTGGCATAGGGTTTTAGAGGTTTCTTGAAGGCTGGGGGAGCAGAAGGGCAGAAATATCTGGGCCAGGGCTCCCCGGCTGCTCAGGCAGACACAATGCTTCCCACAGCACACAGAATTAAATATCCCCTCAGTGACACTGAAGGCTTTGAACATCTACTCTGTGGAGCTGAGATCTTACGTACGGTGTGCTCTAGCATGATGTGATATATACTCTTTAAAAAGCATCCTTTTCCAGTTGTCCCCCTGATCCTCTGAGCTTTAGGCAGACACAGAGCAGACTTTGGGAGATGAGTCCCACTTGCAGGATTCAACAAGCCCCAAAACAGGGGGAGGGTAGGGAAGCAAAGATGGGACACGGCATCCGCTGTGTTGGGCTCTTGCACCCCTCCAGGTCAGGCTGGACCTGAGATCACCAAGGCTTCCTTATCCTCAGCTAAACCCATCTCTGCTAACTACCAGGCCTTCAGGAGGACTACTCAGCTTGAAGGAACCCCAGACTGCTGACAGATAGTGCCCAGTCCTTCTGGTGCAACCTCTGTGGGTATTTTGCTGCTGTATAGGGAATATTTCTGCAGCAAAACCCAAACAGATCACTTCTCCTTTGGAGTATAAACAGGAAAAACATTTCTCTCTCTAACTGGGGAGGAAATGCCTGAATGTGCACAAGGAAAAGAAGTGCAATGAGCATGGGGTCTCTGCACCTTTTCAATGGGTTTAG
The DNA here is from genome assembly GCA_013400835.1 of Zapornia atra. Classification (NCBI taxonomy): domain Eukaryota; kingdom Metazoa; phylum Chordata; class Aves; order Gruiformes; family Rallidae; genus Zapornia; species Zapornia atra. Next base: position 77,372 of record VZTU01001057.1, read on the forward strand.
GGGTGGCTGGAATAATCCGGCTGCTCCACGGCGCAGGCAGACAATACCGGCCAGCACGACATCAGTAACAGCGCAGTGGAAGGGATAAAGGCAAAAAGATGAAGCTGCTGAGGGTTCCCACTGAGTTGTATTTTTATTGAGGGGCCAGGGAAGGACACTGTCCATCTGCTTATATTATCTAGAGAGACCATAACTCCACAGCGATGGCCAGCTTGCAACGCCATCGTGTTGGAGGGTGGATCCTGCCCTTGGCGTCAGTGATGAAAGGTTATATGCCAGGCAGGGAGGCTCAAGCCATCAGTGCTTGGCATGGGGAGCATTCTGGATGGACAGCATGCAAAGGGAAGGACTTTGTGGTGCAAATACAGATCTGAGGTGTCCAGGCTCACTGGTGGCAGTGGGAAGGTGGAGTCGCTGGGCTGCCAAGAGCAGCATTCACAGTCCAGCCTGTTGGATTGCTGGCAGAGCCCTGACATCCTCCTGTCCCTGACCAGCTAGCATTTCCCCAGGCAATGTCTGAGCAAGATCCAGGGGTAGCACAGACCCTGGATGTAACCTTCAGTGAGCAGGGGTGGTATTTTGCTGTAGGTCCAACCCTTACTCACATGCTTCCATCAGATTACAGCAGTGAAAAGGAACAAATGGGGCACAGATGGGAAAAGGTCATCGAAATGCTGCCTGCAAGAGTGCTGACAGGAGGAGCTAAAGCCAACAAAAGCTTACTCAGAGATGTGTCCAACACTTTTGCTGTCTGGATTACTGCTGCTAAAAGAGAAAACAGAGAGAGAGAGAAGGGCTGAAGTCATGGAGACCAGGACTGCTGCTCTTCCTGACCCTTCAGGGCTGTCATGGATGTAAAACAACGTGGGCAGTGGGGTTATAGCTGGCTCCCAAGCCCTGTAGACAGCAGCCATGGGTCATGCCAACAGCCTTTTTTTGGTGCCAGGAGGAGGGGTGGTGGTGACACACTCATGACAACATGGATAACAGAATGTATCTGAGTCATTGGGGTTGGGGAGGTCAACGTAGGAAAGGCTACTCAATGCTGCATATAGACAGACTCATGGATGGGCCCAGAGCTTTCTGGCCTGAGATAAGTTAGATAAGAAATCTAGCCCATGGCCAGAGCTCTGCCAATGCAGACCAACAGAGATATTGTGGCCCAGGAAACAAATAGAAACCACTCCAGGATGCTGAGACCTGTGCAGGGGCTGAAGAAGACAATCAAGGAAACAACTCCAGCCATGAACTCAGAGGAAACATCAAATGCTCTCCTCTTCCATAAGCATCATTGACCAAGAAATCTTAAAAACCTCTGGAGTGTCAGTAGCCTGGAGAAGGGAGCCAGGTTGGGAGTCACTGGTGTGAACAGGGGGTAAAAAACCCATTTCTCTCATCATTCCTCAAGACAGTATGAATAGTTCACTGCCCATAACTGCAGCTACCACCAAGTGCATCTTCCCATCCAGCATTCCTTGGTCTCTAAGCAGATGACTTGGCATGTGGAAGAGGCTTTGTCCATCATATTCCATGTCCATTATTTCTATCCCTCACAAGTGTTTCATGGGAATCTGGAGGCTTTGGCAGGTGTCTGAGGATACCAGTGGCCTTGGGCCACCAGGAAGAGACAGATGGAAACTTAAAAACATGTTCTCACTTGTCCCACAGTAGCTTCCTTGTTAGGAAAAACATGCATGTGAAAACCATTTGCATGTAGATGTTGTCTGAGATGACATGTGACTTGTCTTCTTTAGCTTTCAGTGTCTCACCTTGCTGGAGTGAATGGCAGACTTCCTTTTCTTGGCACTCTTGGTTTTTTTTCATTCTCTGAAAGTCCAAAACATTTCTATCCTGTAGCCTTTTTTGTTGTAGCAATGTGCCTCTTAAAGCTTTATTCAAAAGGAGGAAAATTTCAATGAAGCCTCAGTCTACAAGAGTGGATTCAGGAGGGGATTCAACTTTTTAAAAGAGCAGATAATAGCAGGACAAGGGGGATGGAGTGAAGCTGGAGGAGGGAAGGTTGAAACTAGATATTAGGGGGAAGCTTTTTACAGAGAGAGTGGTGAGGGGCTGGAACAGGCTGCCCAGGGAAGTAGTGGATGCCCCATCCCTGGCAGTGTTCAAGTCCAGGTTGGATGGGGCCCTGGGCAACCCTGTGTAGCTCCAGGCCTGGAGGTTGGTGGCCCTGCCTGTGGCAGGGGGGTTGGAGCTCTGTGACCCTTGGGGTCCCTTCCAACCCAGCCCAGTCTGAGATTCTATGATTTTGATTTCTTGATGCAAATCCAGCTGCTGTAGCACTACAGAGGAAGAAAAAGGCCACACACAAACACACACACACCACCATATCATTTCCCTACAGCTTAAAATTCATCCAGTTCTGGGGAAAAATGACTAAGATAATGATGGAGTTTGTCAGTGACAGAGCTGACAGCATGTCCCATGCAAGCCCAGAGGTGCTGCTCTGGCTCCTGGTCTGGCACAGGCAGCCAAAGCAGCTCCACCAGCAGCCTGCACTGGCACGTGAAGCTCTGAACTGGAAGAGGTGACGCATAAACCACACGTGGGGTTCTGCTGAGGCTGCTGGAGGGGTGTTAACACCCGCTGGTGGGTGGTGGGTGATGCTGCAGACTGCTGCCCTAGATGTGTCAAAGCTTGTCTGCCAGGGCTATAGGTGAAGCTACCTGGGGATCGCAGTGAGGTCAGAGGTAACGAGAGAGATGCTGGGGTGATGTGTGGTTGCTCATGAAAGCAGCTGTAGACAACTAAATGGCCACAAGCATCCAGGATCTTGTGGTTCTAAAAGTCTTCCTCAGTGTTTTCTGCAGCCAGTGGGAATCCATGTCACCACCCTGCCAAATGGGAGGGTTAGTTTGTGCCATGAAAGTAACAGTTTTCCACAATCAAGCTGAAATTCAGATTCTTTGTCTGCCCTGTACAGCAAACACAATTGGAATCATAGAATCTCAGACTGGTCTGAGTTGAAAGTGACCCCAAGGATCATAGAGCTCCAACCCCCCTGCCACAGGCAGGGCCACCAACCTCCAAGCCTGGAGCTACACAAGGTTGCCCAGAGCCCCATCCAACCTGGCCTTGAACACCCCCAGGGATGGGGCACCCACCACACATATGAGCAGCCCTAATCATTTTCAGAGGAAAGCTTCTGAGGATGTATATCCTTGTGAACCTAAACATAATCTAGGGCTTGTCAGACTCTTAGTGTGGCCAGGTAGCATCTCTTGTTGGTTTTCTTGCTGCCCTACATGCAGAGAGCAGTGCAGGGGAGTCCTGTGCTCAGTAACAGCCTCAGAACCATACCAGAACACAACAGTATGGAGCAATAAGCAATGTACATGCTGCCCTAAATATCAGAAAGACCCATTCCCTCAAAATTCCCTCCAGGCCCACCAATCCTGGAGCCAGAGCATGGAAAAGGGCTCTGACTCACACAAAGACTTTAAAGTGTTTCTACCCTTAAGCCAGCAATCTCTGCTGTCACTCTTGTAGCTCAATTCAGAAGTACATTTAAATGATCACAAAGCTATTGAGGGGCTGTTTAATTGAAATACTGATTGCTTTTCATTTGAATCCATCCTTAAAAGCAGCATTTGACAAAGTTAAATACCTGCCTAAGGACCCCATGCAAGAGCACTGGAAAACCATGAGGGACTTCTGGCCCCCTGGTACTCTTAGCTCAGGGCCACCTACAGTGTGTTGGGGATGCTGGAGGCCACCAAGGAGTCAATTCACAAACTGATTGTTCCATATGCTGACTTGCTTCCTCAGACATGTGTCTACACTCACCTTGATGTGGTCAGGTAGACACCTCACACCCCACTGACACAGCTGTGTCTGTGCAGGCAGTGGTCACCAGTGGGAATAGGAACCCACAGGTGTGCTCATCCCAAACAAAAGGAAGCCTGTGCTGGGCTACACTGGGAGGAGGAGTGTGGGCAATAGATTGAGGGGATCTGTCATCCTCTGCCAATGTGGGGCAGTTGTACCACTGTTGAGAGGTGCTCCTCCTGACCCCAACTCAAGGGGGATGTTGAGAAACTGCAGAGTAGCCAGTGGATGTTTCTGTGATGTAAGGATCTGGGGCACATGGTTCACCAGGAAAGTCTGTGGGATTTGGGCTGATTTAGTCTAGACAAGAGGAGATTGAGGGATGTTCTACGACAGCCTATGGCTTCTTCAAGGGTTTTTATAAATGTGCTGGAGTCAATCTCTGTAGTGCCAGACAACATAATAAAGGTTATTTGACACTAGCTGGGACTTCAAAGCTTCATGCTTGCATGAGGACACCCTCTTTGCTCCAGGTTGCTGTGTCCCAGAGCTAGGTGCATATGGAGGTGAGGAGGTTCCCTCGTTGGACATTACTCAATCCTCAGCTTATGTCTAAGAGCCATTGGGACCTTCATTAGGACCCTGAACACAACTGAGAAACTCTCATCATGCTTTATGATGGTAACATAAAGCCCAACACACATTCCAAGGATGTGTGATGATCACTCATGTCACACTTTCAGTATCCTATGCATCTTCTGTGCCCAGATATGAGTATTGCCACTTCATTTAGGTCATGACAGGTCACAGAATCACAGAACAGCAGGAGTTGGAAGGGACTTTGAAAGATCATCTAGTCCAACCTTCCTGCCAGAGCAGGATCTCCTAGACTAAATCACACAGGAATGCATCTAGGTGGGTTTTGAATGTCTCCAGAGGAGACTCCCCAACCTCTCTGGGCAATCTGTTCCAGTGAGAAAGTGAAAAAGTTTCTCCTTATATTCACATGGAACTTCCTCTGCTCCAGCTTGCACCTGTTGCCCCTTGTCCTATCACTGCCATCACTAAGAAGAGCCTGACTCCATCCTCCTGACTTATTTATAAACAATAATGAGGTCACCCCTCAGTCTTCTCTTCTCCAAGCTGAAGAGGCCCAGCTCCCACAGCCTGTCCTCACAAGGAAGGGGTTCCACTCCATCATCTTGGTGGCCCTGTGCTGGGCTCTTGCAAGGTTATCTGTCCTTCTTGAACTGAGGAGCCCAGAACTGGACACAGGTGTGGTCTCACCGGGGCAAAGTAGAGGGGGAGAAGGACCTCTCTTGACCCACTGAAGGTCTTAAGCTAATGCTTTCTCACTACATTTATCTTGGCTTTGTTGCTCTACTGCAATCACTGGTGGGCTGGTGTGTGAGATGCAAGATGCAAGAAAGCCTTCAGCCCTTCCTCCCTCCCTGTAGGCACTGGAGCTTGAACATGGGCAGTTTGAACCCTCAGAGGACGTGACTCTAAGGTCATTTTGGGGGTTAAATTACACTTTCATTATTTAGCTGACACTCAGAGGGTACTTGATTTCCATTGGTGTTCTGGAGGCTGAGTGAACACTGCACCTCACCAGCACTGGTAACCAGGAGGTAGAAGGTTATCTTCCACCTGACATTGGTGATAAGGTGTTGGTCATGCTCATCAGGCCTTTCCACTGCCAAGTCAAACAGTTCAACCTAAACTAGAGGCTGGATGTTGTATGGGAATGCAGGAAAATATCCAAGTAGCCAGTTTATAAGCACTAAAAAGTGAACCTTAATTCTGAAATAATAAAGATTAAAGAAATGTGCAGTGTATTAAAAATATGCAGATATAGTGTACAGCACTCTCAGTTATCCCTGCCAACTGAAAAATGTCTTCATCTGATGTGAGCTACAAATCTTCATCCCTGAGGCATGCCAGCAGATAGGCCAGCCATCCAACACACCACATCTGCTCAGACACAGTCTGTTGGTCCATCTGCTGACAGAAATCTCACCACAACAAGTGCAGTACCCCTCTTGCATCATGAGAACCAAGCTGCCTTAATCAATGTTTGCTTCTCATATACAAATTTGAGCCAGTTGGGTTAGCAATGGTACTTGTTTAGAAATGTCTCACTGCTAAGGCTCTCTTAGCCTTGTAGTTCTGATTTGCATGAGTTGTGTTGAGCCAAAACAGTATCTATGGCAATTTGGCTCAACTTGAGCCTGTTTTGAAACTTCTGCCAGGCCTGAGTGAAACATCCTAAGCACATCTAGTAGGAGTCTTAGCAGCTGGTAGTTGCTGTCTTCCCAGTGACTGTTGGTTGGCTAGTTTTAGCATGTGATGGCATATCAAATATGGAACTTTTTTGAGCATTAAAATAGAGCTCTGGATTCAGAATTCTATTCCTTTGGCAATGTGGGCACACCCAAAGTCCTTGATGAAAGTCAAGGCCTTGTGCATCCAAGAAATATTATCATTTTTACAGTATTATGAGGCTTTTGCCAAAGGCTTTTTGAAGATGAATTCATGGGGTTTATTTGTGTCTGTGTGGATAGGATCATATCTCAGGAGATGTAGGCTGGCATTCCTTCTTTATTTAAGCACACTCTAACTCTCAGTTTATTAAAGGCATTGGCTCCAAAAGGAGCTTGTAATGGAAATTGTGCACGGCCTGGTGTAGCTCTAAAAGGCTATAAGGTACTAGAATATTCTATAGCAAGAGAATTGCAATGAGATTTCTCTCCCAGAAAGGCAGGATCCTACTGTATGCAAATCACCAAGGCACAGTCTGCTGCTGGTGGAAGGATGCTTCCTCTCTGTAAGCTAGACCTCCAGAAAGTCTATCTTAGGTCTTCTCTTGGAAAGGCTGAAACCACCATGTCACTTTCCTCTGAGCTACCCAATGACTGCAGACCAGATGTTGGGATTAGACCCCTCTGACATTCACCAACTCCTGCATATGTCCATAATCTCATTCTTCTCCAGTCCCAAATACCACTCAGTGGATCGATCAGTGATTTTTCCTAAAGGATCTGAAATGGGAAAGATTTGTCAGGAACTTGGGAGCATTGTGTTTCTTACTATTAGCCCTGACTAGGAGTGTAGGACTTTAAAAATTCCAAACTAACCCCAAATCAGAAGGTTATTTGCAAACCACTAAGGCAGTGGTCCTTTACAAACATATTTTGTGTCCCTGGTCCAAGACATTAGTCAGAGGATGCTTGTTTGCAGGCCACACATCCATCCAGCACATAGAGTACATCCAGCAGACAGATAGGCTAATGCTGATGAAGGTTAGTCAAGAAAAGCTCCACCAAGAAAGAAGCCACAAGCCATCCTTGGCTGAAAGGGCTTGAAAAATGGTATATTTACCCTGTAACAACAAAAATGTTGATCACCAGGACTGTTGGTGTAGCTGCTTCACTGTCTTTGAAAACATGAAAGGCCTGTGCTCTGACAAGTAAGTTTGCTATGATAAAGGAGTCAAACCCTTTCTAATTCCTTTCCTAAAGATAGGTTTCCTGATTTGCTAATTTGTCTTTTTTTTTTCTTTCTTTCTTTTTGCAATTCTCTGAACCTGTCTGGTTTTAATTAATCTTACAAATCTAATCAAGTTTAACTGGCACCTTTCCCAGTACTTGCACCTTTCATTTTCAAATGAGAAACACTTTCTCTGAGCCAGGCTAGCACTGCATTGGCTCAGACACCAGATCTCTTCTTCCAACTTTTCAGCACAGACCTTCTCAGTTTAAAGCAGAAGGGGTTAGTGTTAGCTGATAAACACTTTGATTTTTGTTCTGATCCCATTTCTCTGCCTCATAGTCATTCTGTTTCCCTGCAGTTACTTTCTAGTAATTATAATTAAGGAATTTGCAGTGATCCTTGAAATCTGTCACTGGGGCTTCCAGAGGATCCCTAACAAGTGACATTCAACTCCTTACTCCTTAATCCTCTCCTCCCACTGGACATACCTGCAGCACAGGTATCTTCATCTGAGCCAGCTCCCCTGCTGACAATGGCACATTTGCAAGACAGGTTTTACTTGCAGTGCTCTAAAATGAGATGAGTGCCCATTTTCCTTCTTGGACTATGGTGACCACCCAGGACAATGGTACCAGCAGTCCATCACAGTGGTACCAGCTGAAATGTCTGCAGTCCATCATATTACTCCCATCATCTGCATGTGCAATATATCTGGGTCCAGACTTCTCCACAAACCTCATAGAATTATTTATTTTCTTGTAGGAGTTACTGTTTCAGCCTCCACTCCAGATTTCAACCAGTAGCACAGACACCCCATGTCTCAGCTGGGCAATTCCCTCATCTGTTTTTTCACCTGATTTCCTAATATGTGATTGCTGATGCTGCCAATAAGTAGATTTTTTTTCCCCTTTTCATAGTTACAAAGGATTTTCATTTGTCTTTTAAAATTCTGATTATTGCATTGTATGTGCTCTGACCTCATTATCTTTGGGAACAACCAGATCACTTTTAATAAGAAATTCTTCATAAATCCATCTTGATTTCTGTCTGACGAGCACTTCATGTAGCACACCAAGTTAGGATTATCTGTACATTTTCATTTTTCATTTCAGTTTGCTCATTTCTTCCTGAGAATCTCCTAAAAATAAGACCTCCAGCAATTAAAAACTCCTCTGTGGCTTTTGTGGGAGCAGTTGCTTCTGTTTGGTGCAGTGAGAAAGCTGAGAGTCTGGGTGCTGATATAAACCCTTACAAAAGGGGAGACTTCGCCTCAAACTAAGGCAAAGGTGGTGCAATGTCCAGGATCATGGATTTCACAGAATCACAGAATCACAGGGGTTGGAAGGGGCCTCCAGAGCCCGTGGGGTGCAACCCCCTGCCAAAGCAGGGTCCCTAGGACAGGGCACACAGGGCGGTGTCCAGACGGGGCTGGAATCTCTCCAGAGGAGGAGACTCCACACCCCCTGGGCAGCCTGTCCCGGGGCTCCCTCACCCTCACTGGGGAAAAGTTCTTCCCCATGTTGCTGGGGAACTTCCTATGCTCCAACTTGCAGCCATTGCCCCTTGTCCTGTCCCCACAGACACTGAAAAGGGGCTGGCCAATTCCCCCTGCATCCCATGCCCAAGATATTTATAAACACTAATTAGGTCCCCCCTAAGTCTTCTTTTCTCCAGGCTGAACAGTCCCAGCTCACTCAGCCTTTCCTCACAGGGGAGATTTAAGTTCTATCAAAACCCCTGAAGGAGTCTCTGTGTCTCTGTGCCTGTGTCACAGCTGGGGCTGTGTCTGCAGGCTTCAGTCTTATCATGAGCAGCGGTCTCATACCTTGGGGGCAGCTGTTATTCAACCTTGGATCAGATAAATGAGAGCTTCCACAAAGGCACTACAAGAAGAATTAGGAGCAGCCAGACAATAAGGAGACACACTGGTGCTATCATCTACACCCTAAATGGCCTAATTCTTGAAGTTCTTGAAAATCAGCCTTCTATACCCAGAGGACACAGATGAGTCACCCCAGATGTTCAGAAATTTACTCCATTCAGCACAGCTGTTTCCAGAGCAGAGCAGGGGCAGACATGCATTGCCATGGTGGTGTCTCCCACCCTACCACCAGTACTAATGCTCCTACACCTTCCTGCACTGCAGTAACCTTTTTGTTTAGTCCAGTCCAAGAGGCCTGGCTCCAAGCAGTGTGGTTACATCCTTAACAACATGATCAACCCATTATTGATGGCCTTAACAGTCTACAAGTCATGTGTCTTTGGGTGTCCAACCCTGCCTGAGATTTAGTTGTGCCTCTCTCTTATTCCATCCAGCCCAGCAGCCAGAAAAGCTGGACTGGTGACTCATGGCTTGGTGACAGCTGGTGGAACTTGCCCATGGATTAGATTTGGTGGAGAAAACACTTGGGTTCTACTGTGAGCCTTGAGACCTTGGCCATTAGATGTGTGATGGTTTTACTGCATGGGTGGAAGCCACACAGGAACTGGGAAAACAATTTTCTGTTGTGGTTTTAAATATTGGGGATTCAAGGCTTGCTGGTGACCCATGAGAAATGGACAACTGGGTGTAAAAAATCTTCACAGGGAACTGGGATGATTTACAGGAAAAACCTTTTCTGCAGGAAAGGCTGTAGGTGTTCAAATCACGTTTCCTTTGGGGTTGTGAGGTTGTGAGTTTATTCCTGTCAGGCTTTGGGGTATCACTAATGAATTTTTAGTAAGAAGTCAACAGCCCAGTTCTGCCAGGCTGTATCATCTAATAGAGGGTCCATCCTTTCACCCAGTTCCCCAGGATGCTTTGAACTCAGTTATAGCTGCTATTGCCCAGAAAAACATGCCAGGTCCCCAGTGATTAAAAAGGAGACACTTCTGGGGGCCATAATCAAATCTTTAAGAAACATATCATTTTTCAGATCAATTCTTCTTTATTCCTAAAGCTTTAGGAGGAAAGAATGTTTCCCATGACTCCAAAACAGATTTTTTTTGATTAAAAATATGGAAAATATTTATTTTTTAATCTCACACTAGTAAAGACTTTGCAGTCAAGTTTTTCCAGGACAAATGCTGTCAGAGAATCTTAGTATCCCAGACTGGTTTGGGTTGGAAGGGCTCTCAAAGTTCCCCTAGTCCCACCTCCTGCCACGAGCCGGGACACCACCTCCCCCCCAGCCCAGGGTGCCCCAAGCCCCATCCAACCCGGCCTTGAACCCTGCCAGGGATCCCAGGGCAGCCCCAGCTTCTCTGGGCACCCTGTGCCAGGGCCTCCCCCCTCCTCATGAAGGATTTCTGCCTCCCAGCCCCTCTCCAGCTGCCCTCCTGCAGCTGAAGGCCATTCCCCTGGGCCTGGCCCTCCCCGCCCTCAGCACCAGCCCCTCTCCAGCTCTCCTGGAGCCCCTCAAGGGATGGGAAGGGGCTCAGAGCTCCCCCCAGAAGCAGCCTTCTCTTCTCCAGGCTGAGCCAGCCCAGCTCTCCCAGCCTGGCTCCAGAGCAGAGGGGCTCCAGCCCTCACATCATCTCTGTGGCTCCTCAGGACTTGCTCCAACAGCTCTATATTCTTCTTGTCCTGGAGCCCCCTGAGGTGGACACAGCACTCCCTATGGGGTCTCACAAGAGCAGAGCAGCAGGTCAGAATTCCCTCCCTCAATCTGCTGGTCATGCTGCTGGGGATGCAGCCCAGGACATGGGTGGCTTTTTGGGCTGTGAGTGCACTTTGCTGGGTCATGTTGAGCTTGTCCACCAAAACCCCAAGTTGTCCTCCTTAGGGCTCCTCTCAATCCATTCTCCATCCAATCCAATCCATCCAGCATATATACCAGTAGGTCATTATTTCAGTCCAAGACTCCTGCAGCCTGAGATCTGTTTGCAAGCTGATCATTGATGTCCCCAAAATGTTTTATAAAATCAGAAGAAACACACAGACAAGCCAACATCAACAAGGAGACAGAAGTGTTGAATGGCTTCAGAGGAGACAAAACTCAGATTTGCAGCTCAGAGAAAGACAAATATGAGTTAATCCACTCTGGACCTTGCATCATGAATAATGACAAGAATGTGCCTAGGAAAAGACATTTATTTCTCAGGACATAAGAGCCTGTTGGGAGTTAACCCAGGTAGGCAGTTAAGAGCCACTCACTCCCTGCCAGCAGTATGGAGAGAGAATTGGAAGGGTAAAAGTACAAAAACTCATGGGTTGAGATTAAGAGTTTGATAAATAAAGCAAACACTGCATCCATGAGCAAAGCAAAGTAGCCATCAGTAGGGGGGTGTTTAGCAGGACTAAAAGCAGGGCTCCATCACATGTAATGTGATGACACATGAAGATGAAAGTCATAACTCAAAACGTGCCCACTTCTTCCTTCTTCCTGAGATTTTTTAGTTTGCAATTTATCATACAGTAGGACCTCTTCACCAGGATTCATCTTCCTTGGTGGTACTCCAAAATTTCATAGAAACATAGACTATGCTAGGTTGGCAGGGACCTCTAAAGGCTATCTAGTCCGACACCCCTGCAGTAAGTGAGGACACCTTTAACTAGACTAGAAAAATGGTCCAAAAAATGGCCTTCTGGTCAAAATTTCTTCCTTCTGGCCAGTCTATGGTCACTTCAGGATTGGGTCATTAGGATTTCCCATTCAGTCCCATCAGTGTGATCCATACTGCACCAGTTACATGATGCGTAGAGGGGACCCTTCCTTTGAACATCCAGCCCAGCACAGGTAACCGAGGTGCCAAGAGGAACTGTGCCTCAATAACAACTGCTTCTGAAGTGGCTCAAGCTCCTTTCTACACTGCTAATACCTCTTTTTCATTTGAAGAGTGTAAAGCACATTACTCAGGTCTTGTCCTGTGCAGACTGGCCCAAGGGCTACCACAAGAATTATCTCCTGTTTAATTTCTTCAAAGGCTTGTTGCTGTTCCCCATTGAAATTATCAGCCCTTGGGCTGGAAAGTAACTGCCAGAAGTGTGTAATTAGATAGGGGAACTTGTTCCCAGGAAGTGCTGTGGATGTTAGATATACCATGGGGTGAGAAGTGGCTTGGAGAAAATTACTGAGAACTACTCCACCAGTCCAGAGCACAGCTCCACCTCAGGAAATCCCACTTCCCATCGCTGCTGGAACACATATACTGGGCAAAAGCATCTTTCACCCTTGCCTTGTATTGCACGGTGTTACCCTGCATAGCTGAGATTCCTGGTGAAGGAGGCACAACAGTGGCTGTGCTGACCTTTGAAAAAGACTCAGTGTGTCATCTGGGTCAATATTTTCTGCAATATTCATGGCAGTTTGTGTGGCTCATCCTTTTAGAGCCTAATACCCCTGCTCTCTGACTGCTGCTTTGCTCTCTGTGGAAAGAGGGTGGCAGAGACATAATTTTTCACCACAGTAAACCAGCAGGACTAATTCATGGCTTCCAGAAGACTCAGTTTAGCTTTTCCATGTTATATCTTACATAAAACACTTTCAGATCCATTTCATCCAGATGAGCCAGAACATAGTGCCTTATCTGGATCTGTGTAGATCCAGACCTGGAGGTTGGTGGCCCTGCCTGTGGCAGGGGGTTGGAGCTCTGTGATCCTTGGGGTCCCTTCCAACCCAGACCAGTCTATGATTCTATGATTCTATGATTCTATGATTCTATGATTCTATGATTCTATGATTCTATGATCTCAGCTATACTGCCCAGGATGGGCAGAGTTAAGCTCAGGAGGAGACCACAGTAAGTCTCCTCCTAGGCCAGGGTATGTCCTTTTTAGGGTATCCTCAGGCTGTTTATAGGAGCAGAATCACTCCTGTTATCTTTAGTCCTGGTCTGAGAGTACAGTGAAGGACTCTCCAAAGAGAGTCAACTCAGGCATCCAGCTTAGATCAAAACCAAAATTATGGGACTGCTGGGTGGATGTAGTAATTCTCCTCCACAATGTTCAACTGGATGTTCCCATAAAATCTGAGCATTGGGCAGATGCTTTTCAATGCCAAAGCTGGCAGGTCACAGTGGGTGATTTCCAGGCAGTTGGCACTAACCATTTATCAAGGGTAGCCACCACCAAGGCTACACCACAGTGAGACTCCAAACTGGAAGTATGTGGAGAGGGCTTGCCTGACCAACGAGGAATGACCAGCATCTCTGCTGGCCTGAGTGGAGAGGTCTCCTTTCCTTCCCTCCATTTATGCAATGCCTCATTCCAGACTGGGTGTCCCATCACTTCCTCCTCCCTGGTAGGAAGTATTTCCTTGCCTCAGCGAAAGCCTTGGAGGCTGAGGGAGCTGGGCTGGGTCAGCCTGGAGAAGAGAAGGCTGTGGGGGGACCTCATTGCAGCCTGCCAGTCCCTGAAGGGAGCAGAGGAACAGGAGGGGAATCGGCTTGTTAAAAGGGTAGATAATGGCAGGACAAGGGGGAGGGAGTGGAGCTAAAGGAGGGAAGGTTTAAATTGGATATTAGGGGGAAGTTTTTTGCAGAGAGAGTGGTGAGGGGCTGGAACAGGCTGCCCAGAGAGGGGGTGGATGCCCCGTCCCTGTGGCTGTTCAAGGCCAGGTTGGATGGGGCCCTGGGCAACCTTGTGTAGCTCCAGGCCTGGAGGTTGGTGGCCCTGCCTGTGGCAGGGGGGGTTGGAGCTCTCTGATCCTTGGGGTCCCTTCCAACTCAGACCAGTCTATGATTCTATGATTCTAGGAAAGGAATCCCCATGGTGGTTATCCCTTTGGTGGCATTGGCAGTGTGAGGGTTGGCGAGGGGGTAGCAGCACCAACAAATGAGGTGGCCTTGGTCACAGGGGGTGTGTATGCAAATCTCTGGTCCTGCCAGGACTGGCAGATTTGGGGAGAGCAAGCCTCCAAACAAATTTCATCCTCTCTCTCTCTCTCTCTTTCCTTGGAGGAAAGGGTTTGCAGTGCTGAAAATCTTGCTGTGTTTATTGCAGTCACAGCCTGGAAGCCTTCATTTGCATATGCAAATCATATGCATTTTATGTAAATTCCTGTGCGAATAATATTATCGCCGTCCCTGCAGAATAGATCCTCTCCCATGGCAAATCACTTGATTGTGTTTCCTAAACTGAGAGTGACATTGCTTTGACCAGGCATCACTGAACATAACATTTATATCTGATACGAGAAACAATAAGGAAGCCCAGTTCCTGGACACACACCCTTGTCAGCAACTTTATTCAGCCTGCATTCGTTAGGAAGAGAAGCAAACTCCAGCTCCNCCAATCCTTCCAGCATTTGCTGGCAAATAAGTCAGAGCAGAACCCTGTGCGGTGCCAAGACAAAGGGGTGGAGGCAGATGCCAAATCACTTTCAAGCCCATGACAGAGCCCTGAGTCACCCAAACTGGAGCAGCTCTCCCAGAATGGGCTCATCTTACAAAAGTGCTGTTGCTGCAGCAACACTAATCCACACGCCAGCGGGCAGAGAGATAATGTGAGGGATGCAACAGCAGATTCGTTTGCTCAACACCATGCTCAGACAAGGGGAAATGAGAGTAAACTAGAGGGATCTGCTTGCTCTGGTTTGAAGGCCTTTGTTTGGGGGACTCCTCAGGCAAAGGGTTTCTGAAATTAGAGGGAAGGGGTCTCAGTGAAGGGAAATGGCTCAGGTCTGACCCTCTTCCTGCTCTGGGCAATCCCACAAACCAAGCAAGAGGGGGGCTGCAGGAAGGAAGGTGCTTCCAGGGTCAGGCAGGTGGTGTGGACATCACCACCACCAAGTGGGTTAATACAGAAAACAAACGTGACAATTGGCTGATTGGGGCAGCTGAGTAAAAACCTCAGGAAGTTACACAAGGTTTGGGGTAAGCTAATGGTGCCTCTTGCTGTCTGCTCACAAGCCCCATGGTCCAGCAAGTGGTAAAAGGTGAGTGTCCCAGCAGTGGGACTGGAATTGGTCTTTGCCAGGGCTCAGACTTGCCCAGCTGAGAAAGTGAAGAAGGTCTGGGGAGGAGACAGCAGTCACTCAACAATAAGGAGAAAGGACCACAAGAACAGGGAGCAGCTGGCAGTGTGTTAGTGTGGAAGCACCAAGAATGGTGGTTGTGGAGGTCAGGCTCACCCAGAAAGAGACTGGCTTCAGCAGAGCGAAGGCAGTAGGGAGACTGCAGACAGGGTTGACACTCACAAAGGACATGGGGCTAGGCTGTCCCTTCAGGGAGGTGGCAGGATGTCTGAGGATAAAAGTACATAAAAACAGAGCTGGGGAGACAGTAGGAACTTTAAAGGGAGGTGACATGGCTCAGGACACAAACAGCAAGAGATGCTTGATCAGGAGGTAGAAAAAGAAACCTTGAAGTGCATGGAATAGGGCTCAGAGGCAGAGGAGGAGGGGAAGGTATGGTTTGGAACAGAAAAGCAGAGGTGTAGGTGATGTGAGGAAAGGTAGGTAAGATTACAGTAGGAAGGAAGAGCATTGCAATGAGTAACAGATGAAAGGGAAGGAGAAAGTCCAGTTTAAGGAGTCTTATGGAGGAATAAAGTTGTGCCTGAGCAAAGGGAGGGCGGACAGAAAGCATTTTTTGGATGAGACTTTCTCCCAACAGACAGACAATGGCTTCTAGGGCTGGACTTGCAACAGGTGATGTTGGGTGACAGCACCCAAATTGGAAACAAGAGACTTTCTAGGCAAGGTGTTAAAAAAGCACAAGGTTAGGAAGTTTGAAAGTTTTGCCTTGCCAATTCCCATCTCAGTGCTGACTGGGGAGGAGTCTCCTTCTCTGGAGAGATTCCAGCCCCGTCTGGACACCGACCTGTGTGCCCTGTCCTAGGGACCCTGCTTTGGCAGGGGGTTGGACCCCATGGGCTCTGGAGGTCCCTTCCAACCCCTACAGCTCTGTGATTCTCTGACAACCAGCTGCCAGCTAGACCTTGAGCTACTGACCACTAGCCTTTCAGTCCAGTGGTCCACCACCTTTCAGTCCATCCATCTAGTATGTATTTCATCTGCTTTGCCATAGAGATACTATGAAAGATAATCTCAAAGCTCTTACAAAACCTGCTCTCCTCTCACCACAGAGATGGTTATCTCATCACAGGAAGCTATCAGATTGATAGGCACAATTTATTGTTGGTAATTCCATGCTGGCTGTTCCCAAACATCCTCTCATGTCCCTGGACAGAGATTCCAAGTGGATTCCCTGCATCCAGCTGAAGGCACTGCTTTCTATATCTAGCTGCTGATATTGGTGTGACAGTTTTGTTCCATGTTGGGAAGATGCAATGCTGATCATCTTTTGGCCCACTAGATGGGATCACACAGAGGCAGCTACAACTTAGAGGGGGTTGTGTGTGACAAACCTAAAATGCTTGCAGTGCACTTGGCAGTGTGAGCGTTGACTTAGAGAGCAGCAAGCACTGAAAAGTGCATTTCTCAGCAGTCCTACAAGCTTCTGTCAATGAGCAGAGAGGATTCCCAAACAGAAATGTCCATTAGCCTAGGAAAAAAGCCATCTGTAACAGTGCTTGGACAAAACCCTGAGGAACACAGGAAGCATCTGTGGCAGGAGAGCTGAGAAAACCTTGGATATACTATAGCCAAAGCTGGACATGGTAAGAGAGAGGGAAAAGCACCAAATTTGCATTCATTCAGAAGCTCAGGTTGGCCATTAAGAAACACTCCTTCCTCAGGGAGGAGGCACAGCCCTGGAACAGGTTCCTTTGGAGGTGGGGGATCTCCACCCTTGGGGGTTTACAAAATGTGTGTTGTCAAAAGCTTTGCCAACCTAGTCTAGGCTTAGTGGCTGTTCTGCTCCAAGTCAGAGGGTGGGATGGAGCTTCCAGAAATCTGTCACAGCCATCACTTCTGTGCTCCTTCACACCAGGACATGGTGCTCCTTGCACTGCACATTCCCCAGAAGCTCAGTTCTCCTGACACCTTTTCCTCTGTCTGGACTCAGCTACAGCAAACAAGGCCATGCACACTGCAGACACCTTCTAACATCAGAAATATTGCTATTTGTTGCTTCAACCAGACATGAGTAATAAACCTCAATCCATCTTCCATATGGGAAGATATGAAATTGCATTATACCAGTCAGGCTACACGCTCCAGTTGCTTCTTCTGATCTGTTAATTCAGGATTTTGGGGACAATTTAGTATTTCTTTTCAAGCCAGTTACCAAATGCAGTTATAATCTGACAATCCCACTTTACAACCTCACAATATCTCATTGTCACAGAGAAGTTAATTGTAATTAATGCTGATAGCTGGGGTGGTTTTATAACCACATTTTCACAGCGTTGCTGTTTCTTGATTTTCCATTTGCTCCCAATCCCAGCACATTAATTCTGCCTTTGGAAAGAGCTGCTGGCAATGATGGTGTTATCTGTTTATTATGCTGTATGATTAAAATTCTGGTGCACAAATCATGAAACAATCAGCCAATACCTTGATCTTCCTTCTATCTTTTCTCTCTGTGCTTGACATAAGCATCTGAAATTCCTTATTTCTCAAACTACCAGTACTTTGAGACTCAACATAGATCTCCAACCACCTCTGGTGCTTCTTGGTGCTGGGCACCTGCAAGACATAACATGCTTTTGAAGAATTGCTGGTGTGGAGTGATACTGGCTGCTGAGTGATTCTGTGTGACTGCAGAAAGCATTTGTATCTGTACAACAAGGAACTTTCCAGAGGGTCAAGACTGAATTTTCTTTCACTTAGGACTCTCCTCACTCCAAAAAATGCAACAGGTGGTTATCACAAGCTGCAGGTCTCCCTGCCCAGGTCATAATTTTGCCACAGTTCTCCTTCAATCATGGTGGTCTCCATACTCTTATGAGAAATGAATGTTTCTCTGACAGGTGATCCAAAAATAACCCCATGGATCTTTCTCAGATCTACACCAACATCAGTGATGAGCTGTTGTTCCAGCCCACACAGATGTTTGGATTTCTTCTGAGAGTGAAAGCAACTCCCAGCCAGGTACTCCTGGCTCCATGCTCTACAATGGTCCACATGAGCTAAGAGGAGAAAACCAAAGTCTGGATCTGGGATACATCCCAATCTGCTACACAAAGGGGTTTGCACCCCTGGGAGAAGTTCCAGAGCAGCAATACAGACGGTGTGTGCCAGGCAAGATCCATGCTGGTAGCACACATGTAGTTTTGGAAATGCCTAAGAAAGGTATTGTCTCCAGAGAAAATGATCCCTGGCAAGGATGGGGAACAGAGAGAGCCAAAGGGTATGCAGGAAGCCTGTGATGCATCAATAAACTCATCCAGGTTTAGTCCAGGGAGCTGCTGAAGTCACTTCTGGCCCAGCTTGCTATGCAGGACTGCTCTGGGCCCCACAGCAGAATTTGTCTCTGCTCTTGAGCCACCAGAACTCAAAACCCAGCTGAGACTGTGAAAGAGGTGCTGTGAGAAGACAGACACCTCAGGACATGGGAGGGAACAAGCCAGTCACCTTGTGTGGTGGGAGAACCTCCCAGGTCCCCACCAGTGTGTGCAAACTGTGGGTGCTTCTGCAACATGAGCACCACGAGCTGCAGGCTCACTTGGAACATGTTTAGAGCTGGTTTCTTACCAAGCTTCTTTGGATCAGAAAAGAATAGAGCAGATCAAGCAGATGTAGGACCAACAAAAGCATCTTCAGGGGACAGAGGAGCTTTCCTCAGTGGTCTTTGAATTTAGGGGCAACACTTCAGCACCACATGCCATCAGATGCAAGGGGAGAGCATTCAGCACAGCCATTTTCTGGAACCCAGTGTCCTTCCTCCATCCCCTGCATGAGAGACTCTGGGATTCATGTGAGGTCTTCAGTTATCATCCTGTTATTTGAATTACTGAGCTGACTTTAAAACTTCTCACACACTGTGCTCCTACATCCTTCCATGTCTATCACCTGACAGCTGATGGGCATCTTCCCCAGTGCTGATGGAGGAGCTAACCTTTCCTTAGAGAGTGAGAGGGAGTATTTATTTCCTCACACTACAGCTGCATCCAAGCACCCTTAATGCTGCCCAAGCACATCCTCCTCCTTTTGCTGCCTCTGTCAGTGCAGCCACTGTTGATAGGTGCAGAGAACCACGATGGCAGGAATCACAGCAAGACACAGACCATCTGGGCTTGTCCTCATCATGAACCCAGGGGACAGGAAGGGAAAAAAAATCCTCCCCACACAGCCAGGCAGGGCTGTGTACTGTGACCACTGAACTTGATCCTTTTACCCCAAGGGTGAGGAATTCAATTGTATTGACTCAAACAGTTCTTTTCAGAAAAAAACACAGGCTGGATTTGAAGACACCCAGTGTTAGAGAGTCTGCAACAAGTGTTGGACATTTGTCTTTTTCTTTGAAACTTGTGTCTTTGCATTCTGCTGGTCTGAATTCCCACTCACCAGCCATTGTCTTGCCCTCTTCTGCTGGACAGAAAGTCTTAATCTTCCCCTTCTCACTGTAACTAAATAATCTCTCAGAAGTCTTTCCAATAGACTAATCAAACTGTCAACATAAGCCACTGCCTCAGCACACTGCTATTGCTCTTTTGTCCCCTTTCCATGTTTAACATCCTATTTACAACAAGGAGGAGGCTTAAAACACTCCAGTTGCTGCAGGAATGGCTGCAGCATCATGTACTCTTGCCTGGGTAAGACAGCACACACTTGGCCAGAACTTGATGAAGGCAACAGAGATACAAAACCATCCTTAATATGTCCAGGAGGGAAGTTGTAGCCAACCCTCAGAGCCTGGGAGCTGAGTAATCCAATTTCATAAACATGACACTGTCCTCTTGCCCCTTGGATGTCTTATTCAACGTTGCTGAATGTCAAAGGGGCTGGTTGCATTCTCATGGAGATACCATTGTAGAAGGCTATGGCTCAGTCTATATGAGCTCCACTAAAGCTCTGCACAGCTGCTCCATCAGCTGCCTGCCATGAGAGAAGTCACAGTTCTGATCAGCCTCTGAGTGCCCCAATAACATGTTTACACTGCAGTCTCATGCAGATGCTCGTAAGCCAACAGGCATGTCAAAGAGGGTGTCCTTGTGACCACCCTGGTGCCAGCAGTATCCTTGCACTGCTGCCTTAGGTCCTGTTTCTGGCTCATGACTCACCTTGGAGTTCCCATCCTGGTTTATTCTTCCTCAGTGCTGGGGGAAAGAGATGTCATGGCAGGGGAAAGCAGAGTGCCCCAGAAGGCAGCTGGGCAGTCACAGCAAGGTAGTGTCCAACAAGATCATCCTTGAGGAACTTGGTCCTTTGGCATCCTCCACTCTTGCTTTCCCTTTCAATAGGCATTCCAGAGCTTTCCACATACAACTGCAGGACCCAGAGATGAATACTGAAGTTGAGATTAGGTGTTCTCTAAGAGTTTTGCATTCCTTCATCCAAACTCAGATGATTTCCACTTAGAGAGAAGGTACCTGATGCAGCAAAGTCAGTCTGACAGCTTAGCCCTCTAAGAAAGGGACCAACTCTGTTTCTCTCCCCTTTTCCAGCACCTGCTCCTCCCTGCCAAGCACTCCCCACCCATTCCCTTGTGCCAGGTCTGGCATCTCTCTTGATCCAAACCCCAACCAATCTGACCTGCTAAACAGTCAGAAGAGTAACTCAAAACTAGAGTCAGTGGCAGGAGGAACACCTGGGTCTTGTGCAGGCAGGGCAGGTGAGACACCCCATTTCATTGTCCTGCAGCCCAGCTGCACCCTGTGCTGTGGACACTGTGCAAAACAGTGGCAGAGTGGATGCAGGGATGTGGGTGATGTGTGGCAAGTTCATACATAGGAATGGCTACAGGGCAAAAGGAGATAAGGGATAAAAGTCAAATAAACCATTATGATTCAATCCAGTTCATGGGGAAAAATATCTATATATATTAAATATCAATATATATTGGAGGCCTGCCATTGGTCAGTTGTAGCTGGCCTTCCCTCAGCAAAGCCCATGTACATTGCACAGTCTGGGACTCAAGGGCAGGCTCATCAAACCTAACCTGAGAAGTCCTTCCCTAATTCCCTGTGGAGTTTGCTCAATGGATCTTTCTGGAGTGTGATACCTCTCCTCTTCAGGAACTTTACATGGACTAGATGTTTACATCAGTGTCTGCTTTTCTCCACCAGTTACAGCCTCCTGGAGTTTAAAGTAGAGAAATGACCCTGGTTCCAGTGACAGGGAGGACAGGAGGTCCCATCCCTTCAGTGTCCATCATACTCAGATTAGGAGCAAAGTTTAAAAAGAAATCAATGTTTTCTGAGACTCTAATGCTGTGTAACAGCACCCAACATGTCCTGGCCCTTGTACTCATCACCCAGGTTAACCTTCACTCACCAAAGCCACTTCTGGTCTTAGGCTGGACTCGTTTTTACTGGAAATACTTGCATTTCCCTGAAATCTTTCACATCAAAGAACTTAAACTCTGCTGGTAGCAATCACTGCAAGGCACTAATCCCTCCCAGGGCCCATGGATCTCACCATCCCTGCCAGGCAAGACCACGAATGGCATCACTGAGATTCAGCCACACAGGTTAACAGCAGCATCCTGGGTGTTCGTTTTCCACTGCCCTGTCTGAAGAACCATGCTTCTCACAGATGAGGGTTGCCACCTCCAGCCCATGAGAGGACACAGGATATGATCAGATCTCTGCAAACAGGCTACCATGGGAGTTTGCTGCATCCAGACAACAGCAGGTCTCCTGCCTGTGCAAGCCTGAGGTTGTTTTCTCCTTGTCAAAATGAAATCCACTGGTTTGCTGTGGCAGCAAAGACAGGGAACAGGACAGTGCTGAAATGCTGACCCAAAGCAGAACCATGTGGTCATTATTTTAGTTATTCATCAGTGTCTGTACAGCTGCTGAGGTACAGGGCTTTGCACCTCGTTCTCTTCAGCCCCAGGTCATGGCCTGTCCTCATGCAGCCCCTGCCAGCATCACTCCCAGTGCTGTCAGTCCTGCCACTGAGAGGAAAGATGCTTCCCCTTTTCTCCAAAACCAGAGCCTGTTATGCCAAGTCACAGCAGTGCTGGTGGGAATAGATGTTTAGGAGTCTGCAGTCCAACCTCCCCTGGAGCAGAGCCATCCCCAGCACCATCCCAGGGCAGCCAGGCCTTTGTCCAGATGAACCCCACAGAGTTACTATCCCACCACTGGGACATTGCCCTCAGACACCAAAGTTTGCATCTCCTTGGCAGGGGTGGGATTCAGCCAGGTGTCTCTCACGTGCCATGGGCTCATCCCAACCCAAACATGCTCAGTGGAAGAGGATCCTGTGCCTGCTCAACACGTGGGCTCAGCCTGGCACTGCTGTGAGCACCCTGTGACTTGCCCAGGATCAATCCAGCACACAGAATGTGGGGGTTAGCACCTTCCTGTGCTACCACAATATAGCAGTGGACATTGCCTGCAAAATTCAGGCATTTGAGATGGCAAATATGCTGTAGATTATTTGGTAGATCAGTGGGAGACTGAAGAAAACACATTGGAAGTTTAGACACTGAAAAAACTGACCACACCATCCCCCTGTCACTCCCACTTTCAGCTAAGAAACCCCCTCATGATAGAAGCCCTGAACAAATGTTTGGGGTTTGAGCAATGCAGCTTCCCTGCCCCTAAGCTTCATTAAACCTGCAGCATCTGGATGCACTTAATAAAGAGAGTGAGGGAAAGCACATCCCTTGGACAACAGTGGCTTTTGTTAAGAGTGTAGGAAGAAGATAAAACACAATCCCTCTTCAGGAGGGATGCTCTGTTGCTTCTGGGCATCCATTGGCAATTTTTTTAGTGGTTGAAATCATGGAGGGAGAAATACATAAACTGATGGTTAATATTCCCCTGAGTGTAAGCACCCACCCACACCAAGCAGGGCAAGCTCCCCCCCACCCAGCTACCTCCTTCCAACACCCACTTTGATGCTCCCTGGAGCCTCATCCTGCCTTTTTCCTTCTTTGGATTTCCCTTTTTGCCTACTGCTGCACCCATTCACCTCCTTCCCACTCATGTCTCCTTGGGATTAAATGCTCAGAGTTTAACATAATCCAGCCCCTGCCAGCCTGTCTGCAGGACAAGCCTCTTCTTGCCTTCCCTGCCACCCATCCACGCACTGGGCACCTCATTTTCCTGCCACAGTGCCTCCAACAGTCTCACCACCCTGATTCAATGCCCAGTTAGCAGTAATTTGGGACAAGGTTTGTTTGAGCCCTTAGAAACCAGCTGGGGTCACCCCATCTCAAGGACATCAGGAGAAACTGGTGTCTCCACTCCCAGATGCTGGCCTGGCCAGCCCCAAATCCAATGGAGTAGGATGCCTGATTTCTAACCAGCTGCTGCCACGACCAACACAGTCTGACCACCCCTGTCTTGGCAAGATCCTTCCCTGGGGCACTGCTACACCACTGGGACCATCTCTCTGTTCTGCTGTGCTTGGAGGAAGGATTAATCCCTCCTGGAAGAGGCTGCTGGAAGAAGGCTCTCAGCTCCTTGCAGAGGAACCACCCCTGGCTTGCAGGGACAATGGATAAAATCCCCCCTGGACCCAAAGGAACTGAAATAACATTCACTCTCCCTCTGGGAGAACTACTTGAGGGATGCTCAACCACATGTTTTGGAGTGATTTTTCTAGGTGAACTTTTGCCTTTGTGAATGTTTTAGAAAGGTTTCTAGCCCTTAGGTGGGATTAAATGAAGGGAGAATCTTAATTGCACAGAATCTGGCCTTGTGTGCAGAACATGCAGCTCATACATGCTCTTTCATGAGGGGATTGTCAAACACACCAATGGGAATAAAAGCTCATGTGTTCAAGAGGTCACATCACACTGGTGTGTAAAGGCTACAGAGACTTTCCAGGTCAGTAATATGGAAAGCCTATACAGAATCATAGAATCATAGAATAGGAGGGGTTGGACCTCCAGAGCCCCTGGGGTCCAACCCCCTGCCAAAGCAGGGTCCCTAGGACAGCGCACACAGGGCGGTGTCCAGACGGGGCTGGAATCTCTCCAGAGAAGGAGACTCCACACCCCCTGGGCAGCCTGTCCCAGGGCTCCCTCACCCTCACTGGGGAAAAGTTCTTCCCCAGGTTGGTGTGGAACTTCCTATGCTCCAACTTGCAGCCATTGCCCCTTGTCCTGTCCCCACAGACACTGAGAAGGGGCTGGCCATTCCCCCTGCATCCCACCCTTCAGATATTGATAATCATTAATTAGGTCCCCCCTTAGTCTGCTTCTCTCCAGGCTGAACAGCCCCAGCTCACTCAGCCTTTCCTCACAGGGGAGATGCTCCAGGCCCTTCAGCATCTCCTCAGCTCCTCTGGACTCTCTCCAGGAGATCCCTGGTTGTTTGATCCCAGGGAGCCCAGCACTGGACACAACACTCCAGGTGGGGCCTGACCAGGGCAGAGCAGAGGGGGAGGATCCCCTCCTGTGACCTGCTGCCCACACTCCTCCTGATACCCCCCAGGATCCCATTGTCTCTCTCAGCCCCCAGGGCACACTGCTGGCTCATGGCCACCCTGTCACCCACCAGCACCCCCAGGTCCTTCTCCTCAGAGCTCCTCTCCAGCAGGTCCCCCCCAGCCTGTACTGATACAAGTGGTTATTCCTTCCCATCCACATCCATGCCCATGGGAATTGCCCTTGTCTGGGATATCAGCCTGTAATGCTTAAACAGCTGAACCTTTCTCTTTTCTTTTTAAAATGAAGTTCCAGCCTGTTCTGCAGAGTGCACCAATGATGGCAAAGTTTGGTGGAGAGTCTGTGGCAACCACCAGAGACTCAAGTGTCCACCCCACAGGAAAGCTCAAAACTCAAGTTCAGTAGAGATTAAATAGTGGGTGATTTATGACTAAAGGCATGAGATTCATCAAAGCTCTCCAGCTCCCTAGCGAACTGAAATGTTCCTTGTTTGAATTCTGTCATCTTTTTTGTCTGTTCTCCATACTCAGTCAAGACCTGGCATTTCTCAAGCTCACATGTGCATTCATATTGCATGCTTTGACTTGCAAAGCCATTTTTTTCCCCCCTCCTGCTTGTCTTGATCTTCAGACGAACCCAAGAATTTGTGTCTTACCCTGTTCACACAGGGCTGCAGCCAGCAAATTGCAAGAATTAAAAGATATCAATATTATCCCAGATATAACACCCCATCAAAGTTAAGACACCAGAGCAGAGTTAGAAGCTGGAGGCACTTTGCCTATAAGGACACCTCTGTTAGAGTCAGGGTGAGATTCATGATCACTGAGCTTAAAATGAACATCTGTCACTGGGTAGAAACACCTGAGCATTGCATCAGGATGAGCCAGACAGCTCAAAGCCTACCATATGGAAATGAACAGGCTCCAGCTCCCCAGATGGAAGGTTTGGATTCACCCTGCACTGCTGCTTGCACTCATTTTGCACCAGCCTTTACTTACCTGAAATAAGTGTGTGATGATGCCTCTGCTAAGAAGGGGCCAAGGGCAAAATTCCTGGGAGCTGGAGTTATACAGCAGTAAATAAAGAGAAAGAACACAAAGAGGCCTGGATCCCAACATGTGCTTCAGCCTGTCACCCCTGGGTCACTCAGCACTGTGAAACAGTGGGGTACCAGCCTGCACCATTGTCCACTTTAAGCAGAACATGGCCCAGAATTGCAAAATGCCAAATATGTCTAAAAATAGCACAATGAACAACCCTCTGGGCAGAGAAAGGTTTTCTCCCAGGCAGCGGGTGGCAAACGAGATCTGAGCTGTGATCTGGTTTCCTCCTGCTGGGTCACAGTTTTTCCTGGTGCATTATAAGAATTGTGGGGATCAATATGGGGCACTGAGAAGATGTTGGGGGGCACGAGCAGGACAGAGGTTTGTCTTGTCCCATTGTGCTGCAGTGACATGAGTTGCTGCAAGAGGAAATATTGTCATTTAAAAGAGCCTTATTCCTACCAGGCCCTCAAGGAGCGTTGCTGGCTGTGGGCTCTCAAAGTATTGAGGAAAAGCAGTTATTTAATTGAAGCTGAGGCAAAGGGAGAAGGTGATGGTGTCATGGTTCCCAGCACCCCCACTGCAGAGTCCCAACAGGAGCTGGCTCTTTGCACAGGTCTCTGCTGGCTCCGTGGAAGGAGAGGGATAATGGAAACCTGAGTCTGAGCCAGTGGCACTTACTAACTGGCACATCCCATGGGCACAGCAGTTGCTGTGACCTCCTTCATCACTGGAGTCATCACCCATCACTGGAGTCCTCCTCTGCGCAGTGCTCCCAGCCACGTGTTTCTGCAGGGATCTCGAGGTGTGCCAGGGGCTCCAGGGGTCAAAATGGAAGCTCTTCCTTCTTTTGTCAAGAAAATTGCACAGTGGGGTACAGGATCCATACAGCATGTCTGTATTTATGGGCCACATCCCTCAGGCAAGAGTTAGAATGCAGGGCCTCTCCATCTCCACAGCACAAGATGCCCTCTTGGAGACATGGAGCTTCCTGCCAGCTGGCCAGAGGGCTGGTGATGTCCTTGATACAGCTCAAAACCAGAAAAATTCCTCTTTGGATTCATATTCTTCCAGTTGCTAAGTTCAGAGCTAGAAATACACTCCCTTGGCAGCACATCCCAGAATTTTTCTCCCTGCATTTCAAGTAAAAAGCTGAAACCCTGACCTCAGGCAGTCACAGCCAGCACAGACACTGCCCCACTTTGGAGCTTGTTGAAGGTTGGAATACGCTCGTCTTACGTATGTCACAGTTTTCCAGGGCTGAGACAGGAAAAACCCAGGTCCCTGTCATCCATCTGGGCTCCCAGGATTTTAATGAGTCAGATGTATGGATTGCAGAAGAAAGGCAATGAGGTGACCGTGCTGGATTACTTCCCAGGAAGTTGTCCCCTCCTGGCACTTCACTTCATCGTGAAACCGGACTGCGAAACCCCTTTGGGTCAGTCCAGTGCAGTCCAGTTCTGAGTGCTCCAAGCAATGCAGCTTCATAGAATCATAGAATCACAGGCTGGGCTGGGTTGGAAGGGACCCCAAGGATCACAGAGCTCCAACCCCCCTGCCACAGGCAGGGCCACCAACCTCCAGGTCTGGAGCTACACAAGGTTGCCCAGGGCCCCATCCAACCTGGCCTGCAACACCCCCAGGGATGGGGCACCCACCCCCTCTCTGGGCAGCCTGTTCCAGCCCCTCACCACTCTCTCTGCAAAGAACTTCCCCTTAATATCTCAACTAACTCTTCCCTCCTCCAGCTTCACTCCATCCCCCTTGTCCTGCCAGTCTCTGCCCTTGAACAAGCTGATTCCCCTCCTGTTCCTCTGCTCCCTTCAGGGACTGGCAGGCTGCAGTGAGGTCCCCCCACAGGCTTCTCTTCTCCAGGCTGACCCAGCCCAGCTCCCTCAGCCTCTCTTCATAGGGGAGGTGCTCCAGCCCTCTGATCATCTTTGTGACCTCCTCTGAACCCTCTCCAGGAGCTTCCAGCCTCCTCCAGAGAGGAAAGAAGGACAGTCCTAGCAGCTTTTGCCTGCATTGGCAGGAAGCCTTTCTTAGTGTTCATCCTAAAACCCTCTTCTCAGATATTTTAGCATAGCTCTAGTCTGGCCAAATCCTGGTCCTTTCAAATCCTCCTGGGTCTAATTTCTCTTCATGCCCTTTGTCTTTCCAGCCAGTGTCCCAAATAGAAGATGAGTTTGCTGGCCATCCCTGTAGGAAGGATGATGTGGATGGGGTGGGCACAGCATCTCCCACGCCAAGGCAACGCGATGTTGCAAGATGAGTCCCCTTGTCAAGGATGCAAGGATACACCCCCCAGCAATGTGCAGAAAGAGGATCTGCACAAGATCATTTACTCCCAGGGCATCAAAAGCTCATCCCAGACCATGGGGAACCACCGAGAGTCAACTCAGGCGGCTGGATCCACGGCTCTGCTGCGCCTAGCGCTATGGGCTGGGAACAAAAGGAGTCACTGGCCTGACAGACAGTGTCGGGACTCCTGAGAGATTTAAGGGATTAAGCAGAGGAGAGAGAAAAGGGATTTCCCATGTGTTTGCCAGAGGCACTCATGCTCCTTGTGTTGCGAGCTGCGCTCACGCGCGCACACAAAAGCCTACCTTTATGTGCACATCTGTCCGCTCACACTTGGACACGCAGCAATGAAAGGGAGACTCCCAGCCCAGAGGAGCTGCCTGGCTGTTACAGCTCCTGCCCTTGAGTGTGGGAGTTGATGCTGGGCAAATGCATCCATCACCTTGTGTGGGGGAAGCTGGGGCAGGGGAGCTAGGGTAGGAAATGGTTATGTCCTCTGAGCGGTGGGAGCATGAGGGATATCGGGTCAGGACACTAGCACCTAAAGAAAGCATGGGGTCTGTCATTCCTGCAGTTGGCAGCCCTGGAGTGGTGGTTTGTGCTTCAAAAATTGTCCATGTCTCTCCCATCTATCCCACATCCACCCTGTGATACTTCCTCTCCTAAGGATTTTGCTCCTTGCTGTGACTTCTGTGTAGCACCCACACAGAGACAAGATGTGTCCCTGGGATCTCAGACCTGGGCTGCAAATGGGTTTTGTTTTGATCCCAGGGCAGGTCCCCTGGGATCCCCTTTACATCCTACTTAGTGTGCAATTAATTCAACCAATTACTGATGTCATCAGCATCCAGCCTGAGACTCCAGACTGGATGAGCAGTTCTGGACAAGGATGGTCAACCACAGGTCCTGGAAGGCAGTGGCATCTCAGTCCTTGGAGGTTTTCAAAATCTAGAAGGGCAAAGCCCTGAGAAAACTAATCTAACTTGGATCTTGACCCTGCTCTGAGCAGGAGGTTGGACTAAAGACCTCCCATGGTGTCTCCCAGCTTGAATTAACCAATGACAATAAGATGACTCTTAGCTCGTGTGTCATCTTCAGGTGTGAGCAGGCAGGTTAGGGAAAAACACAACAAAACTTGGAGAAGCATTTGGTACCCTATATGGTTGAGCTGCCATTCAAGGGGAGCTCTAAAGGCTGAGCAGTGGGCAGGCAGGATGATTGTGTAATTCAATGAGAGGACCTGGGGAGAAAGAGCCAGAGAAGGAACAAGCCCATGCACCCAGAAAGGCTGGGGGCCAACCAGCTTCACAGCAGCACACAGAAAAAGACCTGGGGGGTGCTGGTGAACAAATATTTGATCATGAAGCAGCAATGCACCATTAGAGCTGCACAAGGAAAAGCCTTCCCAGCAGGCAGAGAGAGAAGGACCTACCCCTCTATTCAGCACTGCTGAGACTTCATCTCGAGTCCCATGTTCAACTGCAGACTCCCTAGTACAAGAGAACTATGGACACACAAAGTCAGAGCTGAGTGGTGCTGAGTGCCTGACCCCAGAGCAGCCCCTCCCCACCAAATGCAATCCCTTTGCTGATGAACTTGGCATTGGACAGGACACTTCCCACCTTGGCCACAATTCAGAGGCTCTCCTGTCAGTGTCTCCTGACAGCTGAGACACCCCAGAGAATTCCCCAGCCTCCAGATAGATAAAGCTGCAAGGATAAAGCTCTTTGCATTGTCCTTTGTGAGATCCACCAGCCCCATGGGGATGTCTCAGGTACTTGGGAGTGCACTGAACAGCTGTGGGTGCCTCCAGGTAGGGAGCTGAGTCCCTCCTGGGCCCACTAAGGACCAGGATGTCTTCAGGTGTGAAGATCACACCACTGTTACTCAGTAGGATGTCTCTTGTGTCTCTTGTTTTCTTATGAAATCCTCCTTTCCCAGTACTTTGTCTCCCTGAACTCTTGGTTCACCTTAGCTCATCACATTCCCCCCTGGGATGGTTGTGGGGGCAGGACCAGTAGTAGTGGCAGCTGTTTTCCCACCTCTCACACTGTCCTCTGCTCCTTGCAGGTCCCTTGCACTAGGTCAGCAGTACAGCTCCCTGGGGTCCCAGCCCATCCTCTGTGGCTCCATCCCTGGCCTCGTCCCCAAGCAGCTCCGCTTCTGCCGCAACTACATTGAGATCATGCCCAGCGTGGCCGAAGGGGTGAAGCTGGGTATCCAGGAGTGCCAGCACCAGTTCCGGGGCCGCCGCTGGAACTGCACCACCATCGATGACAGCCTGGCCATCTTCGGGCCAGTCCTGGACAAAGGTAACCAGTGAAGGGGGGTGTCTGGGGGGGAATGGTTTTGCCAAGGTGGGTAGAGCTGTCACATCGCCACTGTTGGAGCCCCCACGCCTTGAACGTCCTGCTGAGAACACTGGGGAAGGGGTCAGGTGTCCTAGTTTTCAACCCTGGTTTCTCCAATTTCTGTTTTCCAACTCTTTTCTGCACTGTGTTGAGAGGGATCGTGAGGGATGGGTCTGTTCCCACCCCAGGAGCTCTCAGTGGGATGAAATACAGAAAGGGGAAGGTCTAGCCCCATGCACGCTCACATATTCTGGACCCATGGGCTCCATCCTCCCTGCCCAGGGTGTGCAGCACATCCAAATAGCAATCAGATTCCTTGGGGTCTTGATGGGTCCTTTGCAGCATGCATGGTCTACCCTAGGAGACCACTGGGCAAGATGAGAATGGCCACTGCCACTGAGAAGCCACAGTTGAAATCCTGACCAAGCTCTTCACAGACAAGCCCAAAACAGAGCTGGGAACAAAAAGGGGGAGAATAAATATATTTTCCCTCTCCTCTCTTCAAACACATGCTTGCCCTTCATCACCTCCTCTAGAAAGGCCACCTTTCTAGACCCACTGAAACAGATCAGGCACAGGGGAAGGATGTTGATGAGTCACAATGAAGTGGGGGTTTCCAGTGAGGTCACAGCCTGGACATTACACTGAGAAAAGCAAGATGATGCACTCCAAGACAGTTGGGCACCTATAGCCCACCCTGCACTCAAATATGGCCTGGAAAGGGCGTGTTGGAGGACTTCAGTGGCAGATAACCTGTCCCATATCTCAGATGTCTCGTTAGCAAACCAAGACCTTAGATTAAAAATCATTCCCATGAAACTGAACTATATGGTAGATAAAAATCTCCCCTCCATTCCATCCTATGACTTTATACATTGGCACTGATGACAAAAGGGAGTGATACCTGGAAGTCATGAGAGTCAACTCACAGCTGCAGCTTTGTTCCTCCTGGAGGAACCTTCCCTGAAGATTTGGTGTGCTGAGCTCCTGTGGGTGGGAAGGAAGCAGTGCCTGCCTGGAGCCACAGCAGGTCCACAGCGTTGCCTTCTCTCCTTCCCCAAGAGCCTGCAGACCATGGGGACTCAGAGCTGCTCCCAGGCATCTTCTGACTCCAAACACACCTGTGCTGTCTGTGGCACCACCACGGGTTTGAGGGCCTCCAGGAAGTCTCTTGTTGTGCCTTCTTCCCCATTTCCAGGGAGGAGCTGCCCATTCACAGGACTCTGCCTGTACCAGGATCCTGCCTAAGCCACGGTGCCCACCACATGCCTCTCACTGACTCCATGCCAAGCTTAGCACCAGGGACATCTGCAGATAACATCTTGGTTTCACAGCTTCATAAATGCACCCAAAACCATTCCCAGCTTCCTTGGTACCGACACAGGCCGAGTCTCTGCCATCCAGTGCAGGCTGGTTATTGAAAAGGAAATTATTCCTTCCAGTGACACTTTGGAAATGGGAATATTATGGCATGGCCTTTAAGAAACTGGGGAAATTAGAGGGGAAAGCTAGGACACTAGGTTGTTTCCCAATGTCCTCCTGGAGTGTGCATATCTCCCAGTGAATCTTCCTTACAAAGCTGTCATTCCCTCCACACAAACAGCTCATGGTATTTTTTTTTCAAGCTTCAGCCTTCCAATAACAGCACCTCAGTACCATGTTTCAGTACTCACTTGGGTTAAAGTGCAATTCTTTGCAGCAATCAGGGTTGTAAAGCCATTTTCCAGTGCTAATTAGGGATCAGAAGATTCAATTCCCCTCTCTTCTGCCAGGATGTATTTTGGGGTAGCTGCTGCATTTATTACAGCTTAACTGGTTACAGAGTCTTGCCACACTAGAACTTGCTGCCTAATAAAAGCACATCCTAAACTTCAGCACTTGCAAGATCAGAAACTTTTAATTCTTCTTTTAAACTACCATAAAAACTATCAGCACATTATGAAAGGGCTGTTACACCATTCAGGCACTGAAAATCTCTCACCACCATTCCCATCAGCATGAAAGCACTTTAAAAAAACCAAACCTGGATATGAACCATCCACCCCATAATGAGCCAGCTGAACTTTGAATTTATGAAGAATATTTTCAGATTCTTTGGGCTGCAAGGACTAGAGGAAAACACCTCCCATGTGGACATGCCTCAACACTTCTGTGTGCTCTGAGCTGACAAGTAAAATATCACCCAGAGCTCTGCAACTCTCCTGATAAATGGAGAGAAATTACTGAGCACATTTGTCATATGGCTCCTCCAATCAAGCTGTGATGCATCCATAGTCTCCTAGACCATACAGCCAGGCTGTTAGCTGGGGGAAGAATGTGTTTATCCTCATGGCTTGCTAGCCTGTAAGTAGAGCAGTTAAAAATAAACAGTATCATCTGCAGCTAACGATACATCAAAGTGCATCCCAGTTGATTGTGGTTATTATTTACATATTTGAAATGTGCTAATGTCTTTTCCCTGCTGCCTGGAGAATTAATGAGGGGAGATGGGGTGGGACTCACTGCATCTGTGCCACGATGAAATCATTTGAGATCCCCCCAAGTTTTCAGCAGGAGCAGTGGCAGAGAAGAAACACAACCCTGTCAGGTGATGCTTTCTCAGCAGGAGGAGGAGATGATGTGGGTGGTGAAGAGGCTTTTGTCCTGCCCTCATTAATCTCTTAGCCATGATGACTCTGGGGACCTCGCAAGGCCAATGGGATCTTGGGCTCCATCAGCAGAGGGGTGGCAGCAGGGACAGGGAGGGGATTGTCCCTCTCTGCTCTGCCCTGGGGAGGCCCCAGCTGGAGTTCTGTGTCCAGAGCTGGGGCCCCCAATACAAGAAAGATGTGGGGCTGTTGGAGAGGGGTCAGAGGAGCCACGAGGATGATCAGAAGGCTGGAGCAGCTGCCCTACAAAGAGAGGCTGAGGGAGCTGGGCCGGGTCAGCCTGGAGAAGAGAAGGCTGTGGGGGGACCTCATTGCAGCCTGCCAGTCCCTGAAGGGAGCAGAGGAACAGGAGGGGATACAACTTTTTAAAAGGATAGACAAGGGCAGGACAAGGGGGAATGGATTAAAACTAAAGGAAGGAAGGGTTAGATTAGATATTAGGGGGAAGTTCTCTCTAGAGAGAGTGGTGAGGGGCTGGAACAGGCTGCCCAGAGAGGGGGTGGGTGCCCCATCCCTGCGGGTGTTCAAGGCCAGGTTGGATGGGGCCCTGGGCAACCTTGTGTAGCTCCAGGCCTGGAGGTTGGTGGCCCTGCCTGTGGCAGGGGGTTGGAGCTCTGTGATCCTTGGGGTCCCTTCCAACCCAGACCATTCTATGTTTCTATGATTCTATGACCAACACTGCCATCCCTGATGAGGGGGCTGTGAGTAGGGTGGCTGGAAACTCTACAGCACTGCCTTCTCCCAGGCTCTTGGCTCATCTTCCTTCGATGCAGCAGCAACAGGAACAAAGAGTTCTGAGCCCATAACCTGGAACTGAAGCGTGCCATCGCTGCTGGCCATGCTTTTCACCTCTGGCCAAGCCCTGAGTGTCAGCAGCAGCTGCTCCTCTGCTCACTTCTCACTGGCTTCCAGGACACACAGAGGGGTGTAACCCCATGAACTGAGAATCATTAATTAATATCAAGACTCCAACTGAGATGACAATCGCTATTGCAGTTTGCACTGTGCACTGGGCCAATAGGCATTAAATACTAAGCCTAAAATAGCCAGTATTTAAGCTATGATAACTACCTGGATGAAATCACCTCAAAGTATCAAAGAGCAACATTTAGGCTAATCTCCCTCTCTACTAGTCCCTTGGGTGGATTGAAGTGATCTTGGAAAAAACTTCAAAGGTCTAGTTCTCTGCTACAATGGGATGGAAAAGAATTCCTGGTACAGCTTGAAAAGAAATTGAGGATAATTTCATTTTAAAGGAGCTGCAAGAATGTTAATGGCAGCTGCTTCCATTCAAGCAGAGCTTAGTCTGAAGAGTCAGGTAGTGTGGGAACACCACGGAGCCGTTTGCCGTGGTGCGGCTCTGCAGACCCTCTGCAGCTCACACCTTCAGGCCTCTCTTGGTTCCTCCTTCTGGGCACATCACCCAGGCATCATGGGCTGGTGTTAGTGCAGGAGGACAGGGCATCCCTCCCTGAAATAGCCTGAGGGGTTCCTGCCCCCAGCCCCGCATCACATCCCCTCCTCACTTCTCTTCCCAGCTTCACCCTATGACTCATCTCTCCTTTCAGCACCCCTTGTGTGGCTTCAAACTCACAGCAAAGCCACCAACAGCAGACACAGCACAGGGAAACCCCAGGGGATGGATGGGCTCCTGTATGGTAGGCTGCTCCACACCGACCCCAACCAAAGGCTCACCCCAATTTCCTCCCATGTGCCGTACCCAAGGCACAAACCCATGAGGTTTTTGCCATAAAACATGTGGCAGTTGCAGCTGGTGAAGCTGTGGTTTCCTAGGGCCACTGATGATCCTCCTGCAAGCTTTCTGGGTTACATGGCTTTGTTTTTAACTTGGGCTATGGAAAAAAAAAAAAAAAAGAAGAAAAAAATCCCCCAAACAAACAGGGCTTTTTTGGGGTAAGATCATGTTTTTACAGGCAAAATTCTCCAAGATGATTTATACTGCAGGTGTGCAGTCTGGAACACGGAGGGAGGAAAAACCTGCTTCCCCCCCCCC
>VZTU01001057.1:120911-154349 GCA_013400835.1 Zapornia atra
CAGCCATTGCCCCTTGTCCTGTCCCCACAGACACTGAGAAGGGGCTGGCCATTCCCCCTGCATCCCACCCTTCAGATATTGATAACCATTAATAAGGTCCCCCCTGAGTCTTCTTCTCTCCATGCTGAACAGCCCCAGCTCACTCAGCCTTTCCTCACAGGGGAGATGCTCCAGGCCCTTCAGCATCTTTGTAGCTCTTCTCTGGACTCTCTCCAGGAGATCCCTGGCTGTTTGATCCCAGGGAGCCCAGCACTGGACACAACACTCCAGGTGGGGCCTGCCCAGGGCAGAGCAGAGGGGGAGGATCCCCTCCTGTGACCTGCTGCCCACACTCCTCCTGATGCCCCCAGGATCCCACTGTCTCTCTGTGAGTGGTGGTTCACCCTCTGGCTCCTTACACACCGCAACAGGCAGACGGCTGCTGAAGGATGATGGTAAAATGTAGCAAATAGGGGAGATTTTAGAGCTGAGCTGAGCTGAGGATTTGTAGAGTGAGGGTCATCCTGCAGCATGCATACAGCAGGGGGTTCCTGGGTTAAAGCAAGGTGCAGGCTCTGTGTTTTCTTGCCATCCAAGTCCTCACAGGCTGGCACAGTCACCTGTGGTGGCTCAGACAGACTGACAGCCACACTGGCTCATCTACAAACATCCTCTCCTCTCCATGAATAACTTGGTGGGTGTTTCTGCAGCATCTCCCACCCATCAATGAGGCTTTTTTCCAGAGCTCTGGCCTCAAACACACCTGTCTGAAGGGAAAAACAGATTTCTCCTTCAGGGCTCCTCCAGCAACCCCCTATTTACAGGCAGAGCTACCTCAGTCACCTTCTTGCAGGGTGCTGCCCAAACACTGTGCTGCCTGGGCACAGAGGGTGCCTGGCCCCATTGCACAGCCCTGTGTTGGGACCACGTGCTCCTGCTGGTGCCATCTCCTATGGGATGCCAGGAGTGATGCCTTCAGAGCCACAGCAACCCCACCACATGGGGATAAGCACCCAAGGACCCAAGAGGTCTGCCCCACGGGGTGGCTGGAGCTAACAGCTCAATCAGCAGAAGCCATGGGGCTGTCTGCCCAGCATCCCAAGCCTTTCCCCACCATGCTCCATCCCCCAGACCCCTCCCTGACACTTCCATCCCACTGGGTTAATAACTCAGCTTGTGAGGCAGTTTCGTTTCTAGAAGGTTCAGGGAAAAGCAGCTGCAGGGTAAGGAAGGGGATGGGGAATTTGGCTCATTAAAGCAGTGGAGTTCTCACTGTAAAGCTACCCTGGCCCAGGCAGGGTGTCATGGAGAAAAGGTGGGGGGAAGCAGTGCCAGGAGTCATTGTCTTCTGGCACCTGCAGGAACCACTTTGGATGGATGGCTTGGGGGCGTGGGATGTCACACCCAGCACGCACACACACACACATTCCCCAGCACAGCAAGGCCCAGAAAACTCTGGAAAGGGCTGGACCAGAGGTCTTCTCAGCCAACTCCTTTAAGACCACCTGTGGTCAGGCTGTCCAAGCTGGGGCTGTAGTTCATCCACCCCACGTTCATGGACAAACTGAGCATCTCTCTATACACCCCTCTGACTACCACCAAAGACACAGATAGCTCCCAGCTCATCACAAGTAGTTGTGCTTTTTATTGAATCCACTGAATGTGCAATTTCACCAGATATTTATTCAGCAATATAGTTCTGGACAAAGACACAATACAGTTTACATCATTTACTCTGAAATATAAGTTAAGGTGTGCTGCTGTCCCTGGGACTAGCAGAGGGGAAAAAGAAAAAGGAACAAATAAATTCACAAGATCATACACAAAATGAGAGGGAATAATAACCACTGGGACTCAGGATGGCATCACAATACAACAGCACTGCCAAAAGAAACCAGAGTGGAGTGACTAAAATCCTCCAACTGCTGTAAGTGTGCACTAAGGACCTACAGTACCTTCACCTTTGGGCCTGAAAGAACGTGAAGCACCCTCCTTCCCTGGGAACACCACTTTGGGTACAAGCTGCTAGCCCTTAGCAGCATGTCTTGTCAAGTTTAGGAAGCTCCACTGACTAAGATCTCATAAATGGCTTTGATTTCATGCCCCACCAAATTGAGGTATGTTCCATGAACCTTATTAAACGTGTGGAGCCAAGGATCCAGAGGGGAGTAGCCTCATGCAGTCATCATCAACAGCATCTTGCTGATGTGAGATGACTGGTGGGAAAGGACCACAGAGCAAAGTTTGATACATTCCTTTATTTCAGTGCAAACCCCATGGTAATACACATCTCCTGCAGCTGCAGAGCTTGGCTTCCTCTCTGTCTTGAAGAGGGAGTTTCAACCTTTGGTAACATGGCATAAATGGGCTGCAATGAGGCTGGCTACTGCCTACACTGCACCTATGAAGAGCTTCCAGGCTGGAATCAGCATCTCTGCAACTGTTCCTCAATTAAGAGGCAGCTTTGATGCTTTAAATACTGGCTTTGGAAGTTTCCTCTACCCTGATCAATGTACTTCCCTGCCTTCCTCCAGTCCCTAATGCCACTAGCCAGCTTCCCTCATCAGGCCATGAAATACCTGGCTATCAAAGAGCAGGTCTCAGCATCTGGGTGAGGCTGGAGCTATCGTGGGCCCTGGCTTCAGGCGACGGGCCCCGCTCGGCGCGGGGGGAGCTAAGGAAGCAGTCAGACTGGGGTAACACAGAGCAGTACTTCAGGACATCTTCACCACAGACTGTCAGGTTTTATTAGGAATGAGGATTTCTTTCCTATTATGGGATGCTGGACACAAGTGAGCATTAGCTGCAGAACTTACAGGCCGTTTCCCCCATGCTAAAATGAAATGAGAACGCAGCCTTGCCTGCACAGAGACAGAAGCAGAGTGAGACACCTCCACATGACACCAGGATAGGAAAGACAAAGAAGAAAGATACTGTATTATTGCACTAAACATGCAGATTCCACATTGGGTTCTTGGAAACAGGGGAGCATTTCACTTTGTCCAGTGTGTGGAACACAGAGGGGTAACGATCCCAGTGTTTGTTCTCCAGGTTGGTCACTTTTCCAGCTGTAGATCTTGCTCTTGGTCCACCTTCAGTCTAGGGAAGGAACTCTTGCAAAAGAAGCCAAATCCATCAAGAAAGCATGCACATGTACAACAGCATCAAGCACACACTGGAACCCACTCACATGTAGCCAGGATAGATACTGTTGTGAGTTTCCCCAGCACAGGTACTGCCCTACATGTATTAGAAAGTCATTTTCTAGGAGATGCCACTGTCAAGACTGAGCTCAACTACTCCCTGTGACACCTACAGGGGAAAGAGTAGGACATCCTTCTCTCAGACAAGAGAAACACAAGAAATCAAAGTTCCAGATTTCAGATAAACAGCTGGATTATCACTCTAGCAGAGTCTCTTCCAGTTTACTTCAGTTACAGAAAGCTACATTGCAGGCTGATAGCTCATTTACATTTTAAAGTCACAGGTAAATTAAGAAAAGCACAGAATTCAAACATGCAGGTTCTCAAGAAGCCTTCAAAACCTCCCCCCCTCACAAAACAACAGGCATAGAGCTGTTAAGAACTGGTCTGAGACAGTTCTGGAAGTACAGGAGGGAAGATGCACTGAGCTGCAGGTTCCCCCCTGAGAGACACTTGTTTTTAAACAAGGCTTTAAAATAAAAGTACTTACGTTCCTTCTTCTCTCAGAAGAGCCAAGAATTTTTTCACTCTATACTCAGGATCCATCTAAACACAAACCAAAAGAGGTCTCCATTAATGTGTGTGGTGGTTTCAGCCTGGCTGGAGGCCTGATGCCACCCAAAGCTATCTGCTAAGTGGGACAAGAAGAAAGTGGGGCCACAAAGACAGTGGGAGAGCTGTGGGTGTGCTTTGCCTGGGCATCAGACTGGCCAGAGATCAGCCTGCTTGTCTGGATGTTCTGCAGCAAAGTGGTGCAGAGGCAGCACTGCTCCAAGAGAAGGAGCTGGTCAGCACAAGCTTAGCAGCTCATGTAGCCAGGAGATGAGGAGGTGAGCCAGTGGGACACACACAGAGGTGTTTAAATGGCAATGGACACGCTGGCATCATCCCACACTGCCAACTCCAGCCTGGCTCTGGGAAAGCCAGGACCACTCTGTGTCTCTCTGCACACTCCCAGAGCTGAGGGGGTAAACTGGACAGTCAGGAGCAGAAGGGACCAAAGATGGGGCCCTGGGCAACCTTGTGTAGATCCAGACCTGGAGGTTGGTGGCCCTGCCTGTGGCAGGGGGTTGGAGCTCTATGATCCATGGGGTCCCTTCCAACCCAGACCAGTCTATGATTCTATGATTCTAGGTCCTCAATGTTCCTCTGTCTTCATTACCCTTTTGTTGTAGTTTTGTGTGGCAAGGTTCTGGTGGAGTTGGGGGGCTGCAGGGGTGGTTTCTGCAAGAAGCAGATGGAAGCTTCCCCCAGGCCCCACAGAATAAACCCCAGATGACTCAAGGCCAGACCTGCCACTGACCCAGGCTGAGCCCATCAGTGATGGTCACAGCACCTCTGGGAATCACAGGGAGGAGAAAAAAATGCAAGCAGCTGCTTTGTGCCCCCAAAGAAGGGAGTGAGAAGGTGTGAGAGACTCTGCAGGCACCAGTGAAGAAGGGGGATAAGGTAAGTCCTGACCAGTTTACTTTAGAGAAACAGATACCACCTGTACAGGGAGCTGGATGAAGCACCCACAGCAAGTCCTGGACACCCCAAGTTACATGGACAGGCAAAGCAAGCTGGGAACCAGAGCTGCCAGAGGCCAGGCTTAACCAAGAATGACCAGTACAATCTCTCAACAAGCTTCAGGCTGCCCTCAAAAGGTATTTAAGGGAAAGGACAAATTACATTTGATTCTTGACCAAGAGCAGAAAAGCACAGCTGAGAGGGACCCCTGGCTGCCTCAGGTAAGACACATTATTTGTGTAGATACTGGCAGCAACAATGTCTGCTTCTGAAAGGACTTCTTCAGAGGAGTTACTCTGAGTGGCAGCCCACCAAGTGCTCAGGTTTGATTCTCCTCTATGGCCCAAACTCACAGATCCTCCAGGAGAAAGTCAGAAGAGTTGGGCAAACAAACTGCCAAGAAGTGGGCTTGGCTGACAAAAGTCCAAACCCCAAACTTCATCTTCCTGTTGGAGCTGGAAAGGCCTGGTTCCCATCAGATGCTGATGTCAAAGAGGGGGGTGAGATGGCTGTTACCATCTACACACAAGCTTTCTGGAGGTGGTAGAAGCCCCATCCCTGGAGACACTCGAGGTCAGGCTTGATGGGGCTCTGAGCAACCTGCTCTAGTGAAGATGTCCCTGCTCACTGCAGGGTGGGACTAGATGGGCTTTAAAGGTCCCTGCCAACCTAAAGCATTCTATCATAGAATCACAGGGGCTGGAAGGGACCTCTGGAGCCCATGGGGTCCAACCCCCTGCCAAAGCAGGGTCCCTAGGACAGGGCACACAGGGCGGTGTCCAGACGGGGCTGGAATCTCTCCAGAGAAGGAGACTCCACACCCCCTGGGCAGCCTGTCCCAGGGCTCCCTCACCCTCACTGGGGAAAAGTTCTTCCCCAGGTTGCTGGGGAACTTCCTGTGCTCCAACCTGCAGCCATTGCCCCTTGTCCTGTCCCCACAGACACTGAGAAGGGGCTGGCCATTTCCCCTGCATCCCACCCTTCAGATACTGATAAACAGAGTCAGTGTTCAGTTTGAACTAACAGAGGTGCTGGGATCTGATGACCTTTCAAAATAACTTCCCATGTGTGTTCAAACATTACAGAGAAGCAGCTTACATTACTTCAGGTTTTATTTCTGCTAAGCAGAAGTTACTGATTCAGGAAACACTGGAGGTGCAAAGAGGGACTTTCTGGAGAGCTGCCTGGCTAGTTCAGGCTCTGCTCCAAGGAGGACAGAGACCTCAGAGCCTGGAGTGTTGCCAGCAAGGACCAAGAGCAACCAGACAGAGAAAATAAGCTGAAGGAGCATGTCCCCAAGCCATGGGAAGAGAAGGCTCATGTATCCAGCAGCACCCCAGGGTAGGGTGAAGCTAGTGAGGCACCCGAGGGCGCCGTGAGGTGCTCCATGGACCACAGCCAAGGATACTTCCAAACT
Organism: Zapornia atra; assembly: GCA_013400835.1. NCBI lineage: Eukaryota > Metazoa > Chordata > Aves > Gruiformes > Rallidae > Zapornia > Zapornia atra. The sequence continues at coordinate 127,020 of VZTU01001057.1, forward strand.
AAACTTCCCTGGCTTCACGTGGCAGATCAGGAGTGTACCCATTCCTCAAAGGCTTCTTTTGAACAAGAGCAGAACATCAGACCAGGACACTCTGTGTACAAGAGGACCAAATTATGTGACACTAAATACCAGGAGTTCAGCATTAAAGGAGGCCAGGAATAGCAACACACAGAGTCTGAGGGGAATTAAGCTGCCAAAAAGTGTGGGCTTATGAGGCTCACAAACAAGGTAACAAAGCAACCCAAGATACCAGAGCAATGCAGTGATTCACTGCACCCCCAAGAAAGGGTTTTGGTATTGAGACACTGGTTCCTCAAGAGTTTAGTGTGAAACAAACTGAAAGTCATCTGAACAGCTTAAGAATCATAGAATCACAGACTGGTCTGGGTTGGAAGGGACCCCAAGGATCACAGAGCTCCAACCCCCCTGCCACAGGCAGGGCCACCAACCTCCAGGCCTGGAGCTACACAAGGTTGCCCAGGGCCCCATCCAACCTGGCCTTGAACACCCCCAGGGATGGGGCACCCACCCCCTCTCTGGGCAGCCTGTTCCAGCCCCTCACCACTCTCTCTAGAGAGAACTTCCCCCTAATATCTCCTCTAACCCTTCCCTCCTCCAGCTTCACTCCATCCCCCTTGTCCTGCCAGTCTCTGCCCTTTAACAAGCTGATTCCCCTCCTGTTCCTCTGCTCCCTTCAGGGACTGGCAGGCTGCAGTGAGGTCCCCCCACAGCCTTCTCTTCTCCAGGCTGAACCAGCCCAGCTCCCTCAGCCTCTCTCTGTAGGGGAGCTGCTCCAGCCCCCTGAGCATCCTCGTGGCTCCTCTGACCCCTGTCCAACAGTCCCACATCCCCCAGCTCTGGACACAGGACTCCAGCTGGGGCCTCCCCAGGGCAGAGCAGAGAGGGACAATCCCCTCAAGAACATGTACTTACACACAGGGTACACTGGGCTGACTAAGTCTAGTACAACAAAAACCACAGCTGGATTCAGTGACTGGAGAGAAAGATGAGTGGCAAACATTTATTCACCACAGGATCTTATCAGCTGAACTTTAAGAAATTTCATCCATCACTTGGAATTTTTAGGGGATTTCAGATTCAAATCTTTGTAGAAAGTTGTGGTCCAGCTCAGTTAAAAAGGAACTGGTCTGGGACTTGGCATTTGGTGAAATTCCACTTTCCTATAAAAACGAGCCAAAATGAGATCACTGTGGTCTTCCAACACATTGCAGACAGGAGTCTTCTGCTCAGTGAGAGCCTGTTTTGCTTTCCTGTGTTTACAGCAGTTCAGCACATGAAGTCCTCAGACCTTCTGGAGAACAGCTTCATATTAAGCTTCCACCTATGCTGTGACACAACTGCCTGACCTGTGTGTGAGTCAGCTTGCTGCCAACCATCTGTGCACAGCAGCACAAGGTGGATTATCAACCATCTGTCCCTCCATTGTACACTGCCTTGGTTTGCAGGGAATGGCAAAGTCATGGTTACAGAGAGGGTGGTGAGGGGCTGGGACAGGCTGCCCAGAGAGGGGGTGGGTGCCCCATCCCTGGGGGTGTTCAAGGCCAGGTTGGATGGGGCCCTGGGCAACCTTGTGTAGCTCCAGGCCTGAGGTTGGTGCCCTTCCTGTGGCAGGGGGTTGGAGCTCTGTGATCCTTGGGATCCCTTCCAACCCATGTCATTCTACGATTCTATGGTTCTGCCTGGCTTCTCCCAGCCTGATCAGTCACAGACTCACCTACAAAACAATGGTCTGGTTCAAAAAATAATGCATAAGACCAGTTTACCTGTCCAGAGAGTCTAGGGCAGTGTGAAGCCTCCCCATCTGCAGCATCATAGGTGTGCAGCCACGGGGCAATGCTCTGAACAAGTCCAGGGTAAGCATTTCCACCCATGGTCTTGATTCAGAACAGCCCATAATTTACATAACCTTCACCTCTGGTTTTAAAAAGAACCAACACTGAAGGTCAAAGCAGCAGAAGGAACCATCCTGTGTCAGAAGAAGGAATCCATTGTCAAGGCTGAGCGAAACGGTGCGCCGGAGCCGGGCAGTCCCTGCAGGCCTGAGCCCCTTAAACACATTTAATACATGTGAGCAATGACTTACTGACTTGCCTGTAGGTATGGAATTAAAAGCCAAGGAAGAAGAGGAAAAAGTAATCTAGATAAATGACTTTATTCCCTGAGGTGACATCCAGTCAGAGCAGATCCTTAGCCCTGTGCAAGTTTTAACAGAATTGTGACTAGCGAACAGAGGGATACATGACTTATATGCTGCTAAACTACATGCCTCTTAGCTTATGCTCAGCCTCTCCTAGGAAGATCTAAGGATGGTTCACTCAGCTGCACTAAATCCATTTGATGTGAAAAGAGAGTGTGTGAGAAGAGGGGAGGGAAGGCGGGGGGGAAAAGGACTCCGAAGGGCGCTGAGATGTCAGCGGCGGAGGATTAGGGCTGCACGCTACACCCTCTCATTTTCAGCATGCACACACTGGGGAGCAGCAGCTTGATGCTCCCAGGCATAGCTGATGGCTGTGGGGGAGGGTTAAGAGCTACATATTTCTACCCTCTGCAATTATTTTCTTTAAAGTGCTGAAAGTGGCAAATAAAGAGAAGAGCAGCTGAGCAGCCTGACAGATTTATCTTCTCCGGGGAAAGAGCTCATACACCTGCACAGGCACCTTCTTCTTTAAAAAAACATAAGACTCCCAAGTGATTGCTATCTGGAATCTTAACATGCTGGGTGCAGAGAAGAAATTTCATGAAAGGTAAGTTAATCCAATCCCTCCAGTTGCCAGATGCTCCTCTCTGAAGTGCAGCTCCAAACAGCCCATAGGCACTGTGGTTTTAAAGATCTCTCTGCAGCCCAAGACCTGGTGATTTCTTTGTTCAGAGAATTTCCTCTCACTGTGGCTCTTTTCTCAACCTGATTCAAAGGTTCCTACCACACAGCCAAAGTAGGGAGTTTGCAGAGAAGTGGGAACCTCTAAGACTCATCTCTTCATCCCTCCCCAGTCCTTCCCAGACCAGAAACATTCTTACTTGTAATGACATTTCTATCAGCATCAGCAGCTTCTTGATACCGATCCAGACAGGCTTCCCTTTGACATTCTGGGCAATAGTGCTGCGCTCCTTGTCTTTGAAGTTACCCAGGAGCTGGGGGAGAAAAAATAATGTTTAAACACTAAACAGCCCTCTGAGCATCCTCGTGGCTCCTCTGACCCCTCTCCAACAGCCCCACATCTTTCTTGTATTGGGGCCCCAGCTCTGGACACAGGACTCCAGCTGGGGCCTCCCCAGGGCAGAGCAGAGAGGGACAATCCCCTCCCTGTCCCTGCTGCCACCTCTCTGCTTATGGAGCCCAGGATCCCATTGGCCTTGCCAGCTGCCAGAGCCACTGCTGCTCATGTTCAGTTTCTCATCCACCACAATCCCCAAGTCCTTCTCAGCAGGGCTGCTCCCCAGGAGCTCCTCTCCCAGTCTGTATCTGTGTCTGGGATTCCTCCAGCCCAAGTGCAGCCCCTGACACTTGGCAGAGCTACTGTAAAAACCTGCTGGAAATCAAATCTTTGAGCTAATCTGTCATCATTCAACAACTTCTCACCTCCAAGGCCTCCATCAGCTGCTCCCCTGTAGCAATGTTGGGCACGTGAATGGTGGTGCTGAAGGCATTCAGCATCTCCATCTCCTGCAGCACATCTTTGCGACTGGTGGTTCCGATGATCAGGAGCTTACGGCCCTGTGCACACAACACAGCAAGGGTCAGGAAAGGGAAAACAAGAGAGGAACCAGCCTTGGGGAGCTTCAGCTGAACTCCAAATGAACAACAGACAACAGTCATGTAAAAATAACTGTGTAAAATAAAATGAATAGAATTAAATCCATCAGTAAGCGAAGGAGACAACATCAACCACACTAGACTACAATCAGACACCAGAAATCAGAGCAATCCCACCAACAGAGCCCCAAAATCATTATCTTTTTTCCTAAGTTCATCAGTGTAAATAGCTGAATCCTCAGTAAAGTGTGAGCAAAGCCCCACTCCCCAGAGCTGAATTACGGGTGAGGTCCCAGGGGAACAGCCTGTCCTTGGAAGTCCTGTGGGTACCATCAATTCTCTGGCACTGTACAGGCAGCTCCAATGGTTTCACAGCTCACTGCTGGGAGTTCCTAAGACTTCCCACTGCTGGTGTGGCTGTATGAAAGGCCAGTACATCATCTGGCAGCCTCTGAGCTCAAACCGACAGCGCACATGGCAATTCCAAGCTGGCCTGAGCAGTAACAGGGTTCCTAAGTAACAGTGATGGATGGCAAACATCAGCTGCCAGTAAAAACCAGCTTCCCCCAGTTCCTCTTGCAAATGCCATGTCAATGCTCTGAGTTTTACCATGCAGTGTTTCAGACCCTGGTACGTGTTGGCTGGTGGAAGGAGCTGTTGGGATTATCAGCTGGGACCAGTCCCTTTTCCCATCTGGCACAGGAGGAGCCCATGGGCTGAGGAGAGACCTGGCCAGCCAAGAATCCTGCTCATTCACTGTCCAGAAGGTTAGTTGACACTCTGTTTTGACTTTGGGACACAAAGTCAGTTCATCATGGTTAAAAAAAACCAACCCAAACAAACAAAAAACCATCCCCATGGAGCAGCCAGAAGGGATTCCACACCTGCCCCATGTTCCTATGACAAGGGAAGGAAACCAACTGGTCTTTGAGGAAGATGACACATCTTCACAGCATTTTTTTGTGTCCCCAAGTGCCATCAGCTTCACTGACTTGTGTTTGAACTGATTACACTCCTGCTTTGGGCAACAGACAATGAGAAAGCACCAGAACTGGTCATGAACTCCAGCACCACTTCAAGCTTGTTTTCAGGCACAGTGATGCCTGGTGGGTTGAACCCAGAGCATGTCCCAGGTCAGGAGCTTCACCCAAAGGCAGAGTCAGGGAATCACTGTCTACATCTCAAGAGGCACCACACTCACAGGCTCAGCCATCTCCTCAGAAGGGGAATCACTGGAAATCTGTGGGCAGTTTAATGGGGGAAAGCAGCCAGCTCCAGAGCTGACTACAGAGACAGCAGGTTTCAAGCTGTGGTGGGAGGAGGGAATGGTTTATTCCCAGGCAAAACTCACATGCTGGCAGCACACTGCAAGCAGAAAAAGGTCCAAGTGTCTAAAAACACTAGAAGAAAGCCTTGAGAAGGGCACATCTGCAGAAAACATATCTACTACTACCCAGGAGGCTGCCATCACCACCATGTGCTGCATGCCCACAGCTTTACAATCACTTCTTTGTTGCCTTTTTGCTGGTTGTCATGCAGCAAGGGCAGGAAAGTGTTTTACAAGTTCATCATCTGAGCAGCTGAGTCAGATCTTGCACACAAAGACAGAAGAACAACGTAGTCTGAGAGGGGGTGAATGGACTTTGATCCTTACTCCTGCAAGGAGGAATTCAGAAAGCCCCATCAGAGGCTCATTTTCAGCTAAAGCACCAAAGGGACCAAGAAGAATCAATGATGCTTCCAAGAGAAAAACACTTTACCTCCATGGAGATGGCTGGGCAAACAGTCCAAACAGGCTTGGAAGCTGTGTGAAAGGAGTCCCCCAGGAACACATGAACCATCATCTCCTGAGCCACAGAACTGTGGAGTAAACACCTCTGATGCTCTCATGTTCCCAGCTCAAAGAGTTCTCAGGGTAACAGACAGAACTGATGAAGATGGGGATTACCAGCAGATTTCAGGGAGAAAATTTCACCTCAATTCTGACTCACTTTGCCTCATGGTTGCTCTGGATTTGCCCAGCACCCCATCCTCAGTGAGTTTTTGTTTGATTCATGAATAGTGCTGATGCATCTGATACTGTATACCCTGTAACAGGGGTAACAGGGGAAGGAGAATTCCTGCTGCCTCATGCATAACCCTGTGACAAGGCACAGGCATGCAGTCAGCAGCTGAAGCTGTTTTCTTCTTACACAGGTGAGGTACTGGGGTACAAAGGAAGCCAAAGACAGACTTGAACAGAACCACAGCCTCCAAAACATACCCCAACCCCCTCTCACAAGCACAAACCCACCCAGTGCCACACCAGTCACCAAGACCAATCTGCTTTACAAGCTACAGCAACTCTAAAAAAATCATTTTTAAGTTTATTACTGTCTGTAACTCCCAAAAAACAGTGTGGGTAAGGGAGTGTGTCCTTACCAGTTTCCCTGTGAACTATGAGCATCTGAAGGGGAAAAAACATGCTCAACCACTGGCAGCAAGGCAGCATCTGTTCCCAAATTACAGCTAACAGCATGTGTATGGTGCCTGGTACAGCAGATAAGACTTCAATCAAGGGAGTAACAACTTGCAGACTGACTGCTTGAAGGATGCCACCTGATGCAATGCTGATGGAAGTCCATGCTTGCTTATAATCAAAGTGGAGTCTAGTTTGGGGCTTCATCAGAGACTAAAAGTTCCACTGAGAAAGGATGTGAGCAGCAGAGAAATGTCAGTAGTGAGGTGAGTTTTACCTCCTCTAACTTCAGGTGTCCATGCAGATCCCATTCTCTGCCATTTCCTTCTCTGTTGATGGAGCCCAGATGACATGTACCTCCTCCCAGAAAAGCTGCCTACACTCTGGACTCATACAGCAAAGTATTTTCCAAACAACTAGTTCAGTCATAGAAAACCAAACCACTGACAGCCACTTTTAGCCAGATTGATCCCAAACTTGCTGTAAATCAGGCCAGGGGACAATTACCACACACACAAAAATGACTCTAAATGAGTTATTACCATTTAGGAAAGCCACTGGAATCAGTGATTGTGGGCAGCTCTGTGAAAACACCAGCTCAGTGCTGAACCATGCTCCAAATGCAAACACTTAGACACTTTTAGAATGGGAAAAAGTAAACCAAAAGGCATTATTCTACTGTATGAAGCCAGGGTGCTCTGTTAGGGCACTGTGTGATCCCAGCCATCTCAAATACGCTGCTGAGAGACCAGAGGAAAGCAGTGGGGATGGTTAGAAATTAGGAGGAACTTCCTTAAGTAGGCTCTTGGTAAGTGGATGGGGGTAAACAGAGGTGTGTGAAACCCAAGGCACTGTCAGGAGATGTGTGTGTGGGGGGAAACTGCTGTTCCTGAAAATGAAACCAAGGGAGCAGCACCTGAGATTCTCAGCATCAGTTGTACACTGAACAACAGGACACTTGCTTTCACCACACAGGTACCTGAACTCAAGCAGGGAACTGAGAAGTGAAACTTTTTCAGCTTTGCCCAAGCAACAGGACAAGTGAACAGAGGTCAGATCCACTGGATCTAAGAGCTTTTAGTCAACCCCCTTCAGATCCTGAACCACTGATGACTGACTGGCTACTCTGCAAAACAGGGCTTCAGAGATTTAAGAGCTCCACCCAAAGCATAGGGATTTGTCCCTTGCTCTTTTCCAAGGAAGCTACAAGCTTCAACTTGCTGCCTTTAAACTTGACCCACTGGAGAGCCAGTTGCAGTAAAACAAGCATAATCTCTGCTGTATCAATTACTGAAGGAAAATGAAGTGTCAGGAGTTTCTGACCTACAAGTCAGGTAAGTTTTGCCCCAGGGATTATCAAAAAGTGGGAAAAGCCATGGAGCCAAGCTGAAAAAGCTGCCCTCAGCCAACTACCCCACAGTGACATCACACCACAGGATTTATCCTTCCTATTGTGAGATGTACTACCACAGTGTCCCCATTGTCACAATCCTTCACACTTTTGGTCAGTAATTCCAGTAGCAGCCCCTCCAAAGGCTGCATGCCCTGTGCTCAGCCCATACAGGCTCAGGATTCAAGCTGAACTTCCAAAATTCAGGCATGACAAGAGAGCAACTCTTCAGAACTTGGGCTTTTCAGCAGCTTGAGATCATTGCTATCAGGCCCAGTTCTAGGCCCAGGTCTTCCACCAACAGAGATCAGGTACAGAGACATCCCTCAAGTCTAGATTCATCCTGTAGGCAAAGGAAGTGCCCCAGTTTGGAGCCCAAAATCCAAACGGATACTGGGAGACACCCAGTATAGGTGTGCATGCCCCACTGCCTTCTATAAGTGGGCTAACTCCAGATGCCATCCCTGCTACAGGGGTTTTAGCTGAATAAAGGGCATAATCAGGCAGAGAACTCTGGGGTGCAGAGATCCCAAGAGGAAGAAGCTGTAAATGACTGTGCTTTATGAGACTGACTCCTCTAACACCATGTTCCCCACTGCACTGACTACCCAAGACAAATCAGAACACAGAAGATTTACAGACTCTTCTACAAGCAAACAGAGCCCCAGGATGTCAGCAAAGAATCAAGTGAGAGAACTGCAGCAAGTCTAAGCTGCCCTAGGTGAGGGGAGCTCCTACAATGCTATAACCAACTACCAGTGGAGACTGATGCTCAACTTTGGACCCTTGTACATTTTGATGCCCACATTTGGGCTGTCAGCAAATCTTCACACCTAAGGGGAGAAAACACAACTCCCCAGGATTACAAGTATAAATGTAACATCATTGTTGACTGGGGTTGCTCCTGACTCACCTCAAGTGACATGGAATTGGGGATGCATCTGGGATTGTATCAAACAAGGAGATTATTCCTTGAAAAGAAAGATGTGGGGCTGTTGGAGAGGGGTCAGAGGAGCCACGAGGATGCTCAGAGGGCTGGAGCAGCTGCCCTACAAAGAGAGGCTGAGGGAGCTGGGCTGGGTCAGCCTGGAGAAGAGAAGGCTGTGGGGGGACCTCACTGCAGCCTGCCAGTCCCTGAAGGGAGCTGATAAGCAGGAGGGGATTCAACTTTTTAAAAGGGCAGATAATGGCAGGACAAGGGGGATGGATTAAAGCTAAAGGAAGGAAGGTTTAGATTAGATATTAGGGGGAAGTTTTTTCCAGAGAGAGTGGTGAGGGGCTGGAACAGGCTGCCCAGAGAGGGGGTGGGTGCCCCATCCCTGGGGGTGTTCAAGGCCAGGTTGGCTGGGGCCCTGGGCAACCTTGTGTAGCTCCAGGCCTGGAGGTTGGTGGCCCTGCCTGTGGCAGGGGGGTTGGAGCTCTGTGATCCTTGGGGTCCCTTCCAACCCAGACCAATCTATGATTACATCTCCCCTATGAGGAAAGGCTGAGTGAGCTGGGTCTGTTCAGCCTGGAAAAAAGAAGACTTAGGGGGGACCTAATTAGTGTTTATAAGTATCTTAGACATGGGATGCAGGGGGAATTGGCCAGCCCCTTTTCAGTGTCTGTGGGGACAGGACAAGGGGCAATGGCTGTAAACTGGAGCATAGGAAGTTCCGCACCAACATGGGGAAGAACTTTTCCCCAGTGAGGGTGACAGAGCAGTGGAATAGGCTGCCCAGGGAGGTGGTGGAGTCTCCTTCTCTGGAGAGATTCAAGTCTCGTCTGGATGCCTGTCTATGTAATATGAGATAGGGATCTGCTTTGGCAGGGGGTTGGACCCGATGATCTCTTGAGCTCCCTTCCAACCCCTGTGATTCTGTGATTATGATTCCTCTCTTCCCCCCATCGACTTTCATCCATCAGCAAAAGCCTCCAGCATCCCAGAAAGGAAAGGGGCTGGGGGGCCTCTGGGAGTAGTGGAAGAGCATCCACAAGAGTAGTGGAGAGCATCTCCCTAAGCCAGACATTTCCTAACACTGCCCAAACTGCACGTCCAGCTTAGCGCCGGGATGCTGCCATGGTCTTTCACCCTTTGAGCCGATTGTTAGCTTTTCACAGGAACCAGCAGGGAAGCACATGTGAAACCTCTGTGGGGCTGGTGAGTGTCTCCATGCCTTGTGTGACTCTGCATGTAGATGAAGCAGCTTCAGCTTTCGGAGCTGCTGCTGCTTAGTTCTCAGAGAAGTCCTTTTCTCCCGCTCGGCTCCCTGCTGCGACAGTCCTTTTCAGTCTTTCTATCCTCCCCTCCCCAATCTCTTCTCCTGCACAGCACAGAAATTTGAGTGAAATAAAGACCCAAGAGAACATGGTTTATTTTCTTCTCTTCAATCCATTTTAGAAAAGCTTTTTAATTGGTTTAAAAGAAAGAGATGCTAAACAAAACGGGCTGGTTTTCAGTCTTCTTGAGCTAGTAGTAATAGATACCACTATTTAAGCACTGAGTGGAACTAGCAAGCATGAGCCACAACCAGGAATTGAAAGATGGGTTTAGTTGCTTTAAAGTCTAATATGTTTACTCTCAAAACTTCTGCAAAGTACAAACAAGCCAGAAAGCCCAGAAAACCAGAAGCTTCCTGTAAATCATCTCGCCTCAGTAGGATGAGGGGAGTCTGGGAGGCAGCTTTCACAAACCAATTCAACAGAGACCTAGATCTCAATGCATAATTAATAAGGTTTCAGCCCAGAAATGCTCCTCTTGCACACGTAGCCTACAGTAATTGTAGGGAGCTGCTTGCACATGAAGTATACTCCCTGCAAGTGATGTGACAACACCGTGTGAATACATAATCCCGGCCACAAAGATGGGAGCGGCAGAGCCGCGCTGCTGAAGCTCACCCTCTGCTTCCCACCTGCTCTTTGCTTGTGGTTTCCACTGTGTGGCTGTTACCACCACTAAGTACCTGGATTTCAGGCCCCCTCTGACTCCTGACACAGCAAAGAGCCTCTCTGAGAGCAATGGGGAAGAGGTATTGCCTCCAGAGCATCTTGCCGACACGGCAGGCGCGTCCCAGGACAGTCCGTCTGCACGAGGCATGAACCCATCCCTGCTCCCAGTCCCAAAGAAACTGGAGCTGGTTTGACCTCGTGGAGCAGGTTGGTACCACTGATGCTACTCATGGACATCTAAAGGATGCATCTGCAGCTCAAATTACAACAAACCCCCTCAAACCAGCCAATGCTTCCAAATAAATTGCTCCCCAAGGGAAGCAGGGAACTGGGACCAGCGTTGATTAACTGGCAGTATCATCTCCCTTGTGGGATTCTCACTTAAGTTTAAAACCCCCAAGAGTCTCTATGCCCAAATTCAGTATTTTTCACAGTAAACATTCACAGCACAAGTGGCCTTTTCCTGCATGGCTCCATCCCTAGAGTACTCTGCGTTTCTTTAAGAAAGAAGATATGGGGGATGGGGGTGCCCTGCTAGAGAGGAGCTCTGTGGAGAAGGACCTGGGGGTCCTGGTTGATGACAGGTTGGCCATGAGCCAGCAGTGTGCCCTGGGGGCTGAGAGAGCCAATGGGATCCTGGGGGGCATCAGGAGGAGTGTGGGCAGCAGGTCACAGGAGGGGATCCTCCCCCTCTGCTCTGCCCTGGGCAGGCCCCACCTGGAGTGTTGTGTCCAGTGCTGGGCTCCCTGGGATCAAACAGCCAGGGATCTCCTGGAGAGAGTCCAGAAAGAGCTACAGAGATGATGAAGGGCCTGGAGCATCTCCCCTGTGAGGAAAGGCTGAGTGAGCTGGGGCTGTTCAGCCTGGAGAGAAGAAGACTCAGGGGGGACCTTATTAATGGTTATCAATATCTGAAGGGTGGGATGCAGGGGAAATGGCCAGCCNCCCACATGCCATGGCTATCACAGGGACATGTGCTTGGAGGAACCCCATCGGCAAGGGTCTGTCCAACCCAATGTCCTAATTTCCACAGTAGCCAAGAGCAGACACTCAGGAAAAAGAAAAAAAAGACAAAAAAAGAAAAAAAACCCTCAACACATCATCAATCAAACAGTGACATTTCCTCAGAAAACTCTCTCTCTACCCTCCAACAATTTATGGCTTAAGTCACCATAATATTGGCTGTCAAGGCAAAGTCTCCCAGCCTCAAGGGCATTTCAAACATTGCAGAGTGCAAATCTCCAGCAACATGCATAAACTTGGCAAATATCTGTGAGCTTCACAGCCTGCATCCTGCTGTCAGGGAGACTGGGGTGCCAACAAAAGTGCATCCAAGCAGCAAGATACATTCAGGGGACACACAGAAATACAAGTTTGGAAAAGACCTTTAAGATCATCAAGTCCAACTGTTCCTGTCCTGTGCTAAACCAGATCCCAAGTACCTCATCTACCCTTTTTTGAAACACATCCAGGGAAGGTGACTCAGCCCCTCCCTGGGCAGCCTGTGCCACAGCCCCACAACTCTTGCAGGGGAGAACTTTTCCCTCCCATCTGCTCTGACCCTGCCCTGGGGCAGCTTGAGCCCATTGCCCCTTGTCCCATCTCCTGTCCCCTGGCTGAAGAGACCATCGCCCACCTCTCTGCACCCTCCTGGCAGGGCAGGGGAGGTGGGGAGAAGGTCTCCCCTCAGCCTCCTCTTCTCCAGGCTGAACACCCCCAGCTCCCTCAGCTGCTCCTCAGAGGATTTGCCCTCCAGCCCCTTCCCCAGCCTGGTTGCCCTTCTCTGGACACGCTCCAGGACCTCCATGTCCTTCTGATGGTGAGGAGCCCAGAACTGGACCCAGCACTGGAGGTGCTTCAGCAACTGTAGCAAATCAAGGTCTATTGATTTATGGGAATGGGCATTTCCTGGCACTGGGGGAACACCCAGCAATAGGTCAGCCATTATGGGATTGCCACCATGACAATGGCAGGTCAAGGGGGATGGAGTGAAGCTAAAGGAAGGAAGTTTTAAATTAGATATTAAGGGGTAGTTCTTTCCAGAGAGAGTGGTGAGGGGCTGGAACAGGCTGCCCAGAGAGGGGGTGGGTGCCCCATCCCTGGGGGTGTTCAAGGCCAGGTTGGATGGGGCCCTGGGCATCCTTGTGTAGCTCCAGGCGTGGAGGTTGGTGGCCCTGCCTGTGGCAGGGGGTTGGAACTCTGTGATCCTTGGTGTCCCTTCCCACCCAGACCAGTCTGTGATTCTATGATCATCAAAAATGGTTGTGCTGGGGCACACAGCAGCCTCTCTGTCCCAGCTGACATTGTACCAGAATCTAAGTTCTGTGTTAGCGACTTCATATGGCATGGAGAGCTCTCTGGGAAAAACCTTTGTTCTCCCAGGTTGACAGTCACAAGGGGAACTTCAGGGCCTGTGGCATTATAATCTAGTTCAAAGTTCTGTATTTGAAAGGTCTCTTCACCAAACTCTCTAATGAAAACACCACTCACACAGACAGTACCTGTTTCCAGGACATTAAAAATTTAAAAAAATAAATTGGGTTCAACCAGGCTGTGCTGCTCTGCTGCTTCCTGACACCAACTTTCAAGGTTTTCCTGTTAGTATGTTATTTATTCATGCAGACAATTCCACACAGGCAGCAGAATTCCAGTGAATGACAGGAAAACAGTAAACAAAAAAGAAAAGTCTCTGCCTATTTGTCTCAGTCAGCACAAGCTTCAGAAACATCATCACTTGTGATGTTCTTCAACCTCATCAAGCCACAAAGTGCTAAGATGGGATCTGAGATGCAAGACCTTAAGCTCTCTTCACCCACTGTAATTAACACCTGATCATTTCAAGCTAAGAACAAATTAAAACCCCTGAGATTCACAATCATACATCACTTCAAACTTGATTTTAAATGAGGGAGCACGTGGCTGAGCCAGGGACTGATGTGGCCTAAACTGCTCACTGTTTGAAGTGGACAGTTTGCACCTTGATGTTCTACGTGGTGAAGGTTAACCCTGATGCCTTGGTGTGTGCAGGGCTAACTGCCAAAGATGCAGCCTCAAACAGTTGGTAATTAAAGTTGAGTCCTTTGTGGTTATCCTAGAAATGTCTACATGAAGGAACAGCAGCAGGTGAGGATTAACCTGACTGAATGGGAGACAACAGCACTCACACTGCTGGCAACACCGCAGCTGTCAGCAAGACACAACGCTCAAGAGTTTTGACAATGGAAACAGGAATAGGGCATCTCACCCCTCAATAACTGTCTTACCTGAGGGGGGGCTTTCTTCAGCAGCACAAGAAGGGCTTGCAACACCAGATTAGAGAACCGTGGTCCAATTGGGACATAGTCTGAAATGAAAAACATATGTTTTAATGCCCACTAAGCAGATGCACGTTTAAACCACTTCACCAAATCCCAGCCAGTTCTAGACTCCCAAAGTAAAGGGTTCCAGACCATTTCCAGCTGCACAACACTGCAAATACTGAAGTGGTCCTGTACAGTGGACAGCACATCACTCACCTAGAAGCCTCTCAATGTCATCCACCACCACACAGCTGAGCTGGGACTTGTACGCGTCATCGAAGATCTGAAAACCAGCAAAATGACTCAGTGTGAATCAGCAGCAAAGCCACACAGTCGTGATAGGACCTGCTGAGGTGTTTTTACCAAACACAGCAGGAGTTAAAGGAATAAACAGAGCCTGGAAAAGATAAGTATCAAGACACTAGGGTCTCCCTGTGTTTAATCAACTGCCACCTCGACAGATCCAGAGCTCAGCTCTGTACTGAGCCTCTCACACTGGAAACAAAGCCAGCTGCCCTGTGCTTAACTGTGAGCAATGGGCAAAACCAGGTGCTGCTCCTCTGTGGTGTGGAGCTGGGCAAGCCCAGTATGTCAGCACACCCCCAAATCCCCCACCCCTGTAACCAGTTACCAAGCTGGATCTTGGTTAAGTCTCCTCACAGCACAGCACAGGGAGAGACAACCAGGGGACTGGGCCCAGTCACTGTGGCTTTACAAAAGGCAGGTGCTGCCAAGCTAACCTGATCGCCTGCTATGACAAGGTGACCTGTTTACTGATGAGGGAAAGCTGTGGATGTGGTCTACTGGGACTTCAGCAAAGCCTTTGACACCATTTCTCACAGCATTCTGATTGAGAAACTGGCAGCCACTGGTCTGGCCAGGTGCAGCCTCTGCTGGGTAGAACACCTAAGCACGTTATCAATGACCTGGATGAAGGGATCAGTGTTCCCTCAGGAAGTTCGTGGGTGACACTAAGCTGGGAGGAAGTGTGGATCTGCCTGAGGGTAGGGAGGCTCTTGAAAGGCATCTGAACATGCTGGATCAATGGGATGAGACTAATGGATGAGGTTCAACAAGGCCAAGGGCTGAGTCCTGTGCTTGGGACAGAACAACCCTGAGCAGCGCTACAGGCTGGGGGCAGAGCAGCTGGAGAGCTGTCAGGCTGAGAAGGACCTGGGGGTGTTGGGTGACTACTGACTGACCACGAGCCAGCAGTGTGCCTGGGTGCCCAAGAAGGCCAACAGCATCCTGGTTTGTATCAGACACAGTGTGGCCAGCAGGACCAGGGAGGGGATTATGCCCCTGTACTGGGCACTGGTGTGAATACTGGGTTCAGTTTCGGGCCCCTCACAACAAACAGACATCAAGGTCCTGGAGCAAGTCCAGAGAAGAGCAATCAGGCTGGGGAAGGGGCTGGAGGGCAAATCCTCTGAGGAGCAGCTGAGGGAGCTGGGGGTGTTCAGCCTGGAGAAGAGGAGGCTCAGGGGAGACCTTCTCCCCACCTCCACTGACCTGACAGGAGGGTGCAGAGAGGTGGGGGGGGTGACAGGACAAGGGGGAATGGCCTCAGGCTGCACCAGGGCAGGTTCCAATCAGACATTAGGAAAAAGTTCTTCCCAGAAAGGGTTATTGGGTGCTGGGACAGGCTGCCCAGGGAGGGGGTTGAGTCACTGCCCCTGGATGTAATTAGAAGCCAGGTCAATGAGGTGGCTCAGGGATATGATTTAGCAGAGGACAAATACAGTTGAACTCTGTGATCTCAAAGGTCCTTTCCAACCCTGTGATTCTGATTCTGGGTATGGACCAAGCCTCCACATCACCCATTACCAAGCAGCATACCTGGCACTAAGGACACTGGCACATGCCAGTTCAAGGTCCAAAAGGCTCCTTTTCGAACCTAAATTACAAACTAGGCTTCCAGCTACAAGCTCATTGCTTCTCCTGGAACCTACACAGTCCTGCAAGCTGACTGCAAGTAACATTTCACCCCACACTTCATCCCATGTAATTCAGCTAGAAGGGTGAGCAGTGGCTTGCTTCAGTAAATGAGATCTTCCTTCCACCTGGCTACTTGAAATGATTTAAGATGCTCCTCTGGTTTGCATTCCCCCAGCTCCCCAAGCTGTTAAAACACTTGTTTAACTCCATGTTACCACCTCAAAACTGTTCCCAGTTTCATTCAGGCAGGCTCTATTCTTTCCAAGTATAAACCTGAGCCCTTCCTGCCTTCATCTTTGCAGGCAGAGCTCCAGACTCACTCATCACAGATCAGGTCTTTTGTTCCTCTGTTAGTCATGATTACACATCAGAGCCAACTGGGGCAGAGCCTTGAA
This sequence comes from Zapornia atra, assembly GCA_013400835.1. Lineage (NCBI taxonomy): Eukaryota > Metazoa > Chordata > Aves > Gruiformes > Rallidae > Zapornia > Zapornia atra. Next base: position 143,203 of record VZTU01001057.1, read on the forward strand.
ATTTTCCCTGAATCACTTTATGTCTGTGCCACAAAAACATTAATTTAACTTTATAAATAAAGATATACACAGGAATTTAGGACCTACAAAGGCCAGAAAACACAATCACAAGGGTAATGCACTTTTCTATCCACTGGAGAACCAGAGAACAGGATTTCAGTCAAGCAGCAGAATAGGACACATAGCTACCTTCTTCATGGCTTGGCACTTGGCTGTTTCAGAAAACCCAATCATCTTGTCAGGAGAACAGATCTTGATAAAGGGAAAGTTGGATTCTTCTGCTATTTTTGCTGCTAAAGCTGTCTTCCCACTGTGAGGGGGACCTGAAACAAAGGACAAACTTCAGGAAAAAACAAAGGAGCAAATAGCCATTGCATGGTCAGCACAGGTGATATTTTAAGCATGTTTAGAAACAAGGTGAAAGACCTTTACTTCTACTTGCACAAGGAGCACAGGAACTCCTAGGGCAAGCCTATCCTCCAGGTGAAGGAAGTTGATGCAACTATTTGAGCCCACGCAGACCGATTTGCTGGGAACCCAACATAAAAGAGGATGTTACAGGCTTTGGGGGGCCAGTCACTGCATCCAAATCACCCCATCTGGGTTTTGGATACACTTCCTGAACTGTGTTTGTGCCCCTTCTAAACATGATTTCTGTGGATACTGCAACAAACAGGTTAACAGCATGAATGCCAGGTATCAGTTTGGTAGGTCCTAACAAATTTGTTTGGTGATTCACACCAGGATCATTCAGATCAAAGATACAGCTTGATCTATGCACCCAGATCAAATCAATCTGGAGCACAAAAAGGAATTGCACCCAAGAGATAGGTTGGTATGGTGGCTCAGCCCCAAACAGCAGCTGAGCTCCACACACCACTCACTCACTCCCAGAGGAGAAAGAGACAGAGTCTCCATGGGTTGGGATAAGGACAGTTTGCTGACAAGCACCATGAAAGGAGAATAACAGCCAATTACACTCACACTTGGTGATAACACAGAGTAGTTACTGACCCCATGACTACAGAGTGCTGCACGACGCAAGGACTGGCCAACCTGATGCCCCAGCCATGCTTGGGCTGTCCTGGAGGCACCAAACCAGGGCCCCTCCCCAGCCAGCCTCTCTTATGGGGGAGTGATGTCAGGTGGTGTGGAAAACAGCTCGGGCCAACTCAGCTCACCTGGGCCAGCTCAGCTCACCTGGGCCAGCCCAGCTCACCTGGGCCAGCCCAGCTCACCTGGGCCAACTGCTTGGGGAGGTTGACTCTGGCCTGGCCAGAACCAGGACAGCTGGCCACAAGCACAGAGAATTATTCAGCAGATCTATTCAAGGTAATTGCAGAGCTATGAACCACTAAGCCAGAGTGGCAATCCACACTTCTTGGCCTCAGGAAAAGGAAGGGAGAAAGCTAAATCACAAACTCCACTATCTGGAACACAGACACTGGATTTGGTTTCCTACACTCTTCACAGGAGGTGACAGCCTGGAGAGAGGGCAATCCACCTCTGTCTAGCAGCAGGCATCTAACTGTGCCCAGATGAATTGTTGTTTGAACTCAGCTAATTACTCTGATTAGCCCTCCAGTGACTTCAGAGATGATTTAGACAAGTAAATCAGCACTGTAAAAACACCCACATTTAGGTCACTGTTACTGCTCTGTCCCAAGAACAAGGACTCTCTCAGGCTTGAAGCCAGTTTTTATCTAAAGCAATTTCACCCAGGTAAACCAAACAAGACCGATTCTGGTTTTCCTCCCATGTGTTTTCTGTGTACAGCTGCAGGATACAGCAGATGAGTGCCTGGGCAGCTGACAGGAACAGTTTCCAGAAGCCCCTTCATTTTTTTGAGTATATTTTCTTTCTCCTTAACTTCACCTTCCAGAAGGACGCTGACCAAAGGAGTGCGGTCGCTGTTCTTGGTCTGTTGAACCAGCAGCTCCCCATCATCCAATACTCTTGTTACTGGATCCCCCCACTTAATTATCCCATTCATGATGTAGCTTGCATAGTCTTCCTGGTTGGTTCCAAAGGCCTGTATAGAGAGGGAACATGTTATTTTGCATCACATCAGAAAGACGTGAAAGAAACATCACCAGTGACCAGGACCAAGAGCTGCTGGTGGCACACAGTGTCTCAGTCCAAAGCACTGCATGCATTTAGAAACATCTTCTCATACCACCTGAATACAGATTCTAACCAGTGCAAGTTGCCCATGGGTTCTGAATCCACACCATTTAAAGACAACTCCCAAAATGAGGCTTAAACCTTGTACTGCAGTCCTCATTAAAGCTGAAATTAATTATCCATTAACCTAAAAGGGAGAGTGTACAGACAAGGAGAAGACATTCCAGGTTGTTCTCTAGTTATTCTACTCCTTTTTATGATTCTTGTATGTAAAAAAAGGCAGAGCCAGAGCCTTAGTACTGGAGAAGGAGACTCCCTGCTTTCATTCCTCCAGCACAGGACACGCTGCCTCAAGCCCACAGCACGTTGTATGTCTGATCCCAGAAGGACGTTGCCCCTTCACATCACTAACTGGTCTTGGTGGCTCTATGACCAGAGTCACACAGTGCCTACTTACTGGTTTGATATCATTCTCCAGAGATGCAAAGAAGTCTCCTCTTGTCACACGCAAGCTCTCTGCCTTCTCCATATCCACTTCCACCTTGTTGCTGGCCTAAGAAAGGCAATAAAAGACACTCAAGCACAGCAGTTCCACACACCACCCCTCATCACCTTCCACCCACAGATTCAACCCTGCAGCTGGTTTGCATGAACAGGAAAATGCTTCTCAACAAGACATTGTTGGGCATATGCTGGATACCACTGGAGAAACCATCATCTTATGAGCCACATCCATGTGCAAACCCCACAAAGCCATGAAGGAACAGTTGTGGAAAGCTGAAGTAAAGAGTACAGTCACAACCCCACATCTCAGAGAAGCCACTCCCAGCACAGAGCAGGATGGAAGCTCTGCACCATCCTTGCTGTTGCTGTGCTACCTTGACTACATAAACCAAGCGCCAGTGAGACTCAGGCTGGTGACCAGTGTGGGACTGGTCGTGCTCAAGTTTAAATGTCTAAAAGTGATTGGAGTTAGGTGGGCTCCCCTTGGAGTAGGGAGCTACTCTCTCCATTTAGAGGCTGGAGAAAAGATTCTTTGCTGTGCCTTCTGGATGCTGGGTGGGGATGGGATGGAGCCTCCTCCACTGCATGACTTTTTCAGAAAGACAAAGTTTGGTTTATCCCAACCCTGAGTCTACCCACTTCATCCCTGGCACCTGAGTCAACTCCTAGTCACACAGCTCTACTGCAGGAGGTTCTGGTTTCCTATTCAAACCATGCACTTTCAGTTCAAGAAAGTCTTTGAAGAGATTAGCAAATATTAGATTTCTTCCTGGTTTATCTTTAATCTTCTTCAGTTCAAGCAAATTTAGTAATCTTCCCAAGGCAGCACTACCAGTGTTAGCTGGAATTAATAACCAGAGTTAGCTCTGCACTCCTTCCTAAGCAAAAAGCATCCCCTTTCTCCCTTCTGCCATTCCCAAATCATCCAGCAGCATCTAAAAGCTGGATGAATACATGACTGGGAGCAAGTACACAGTAGAGACAGCACTACAGTGATCTTCTCTTGTAAATCATTTCTTGGCCACAACTTGAGGTACCCAGAGCTGCTCACACTGGGGCCAGAAGAGGGTTTTAATTCTCAAAACCAACTTGAGAGCAGCCTCTGAAGGCAGCTGTAGGTGTAGCACTGAGCATGGCTGCAGCACTGAGCGGCTCCGTTTAGGAGGATTATTTGTAGATCTGCAAGTCTATTGATTGCCTTGGGCAGCAATCAGGAATTAAATGGATTTGAAGCAAGTTTTCCACTCACCAGCATTCAAACACTGGCTATTACAAGCTAATCCTGGGAGCACAGTCTGCTGAGGAGCCTGAGTGGGGCTGGAGATAGCAGAAAAAGGATTAGTCACAAGAGGGGGCAGAAGTTGATCTGTGAAAAGCAATCCATCTCACTGCTAAGTGGTAAGGTGGAAACCTATTTGTAAGTAGCACAGAGATGAGGGAAAGTATCTTCATTCTTTCCCACCAAAGCACAGCCATGAAAGGCTTCTGATAATTTCTGGATTTCCCAATTACACTGGAACAAACTTGTCAAGATCCCAAAACAAGTCTACTTTTCATTGAACGTGACCTGGCTCTCACACCACCACCTGCTGCTACCTGAGAGTCCTGCACAATCTGACAGCTTAGGAGTTAAAAACTGGGGATTTCAAGGAGTTTCTTGGAAGGCATAGCAACCTCTAACACCTTTGCCCAAGATCAAGGTGATGGACGAGTCAATTTTGACCTCTGAAGACATGTCTAGGAGGACTAGGGTGAGCTCCACAGCCAAGGAGTAGTGCATGTGATCTCTCAAGGTGTCTTCCAACCCCTACCATTCTGTGATTCTGTGATGTGAGCAGTGGAAAAAAACAATAATAAGAACAACTACATTGTGCTTGTGTTGTGGAGGAGCAACCACAGCCCCCACCCAGCCACCTCAGCAGTGGCCAAGAACAGTGACAAAGTGACTATAAACGACAGAGCTCCTTCTCACCAACACATCAAACTGATGGACCTTCAGTACAGGCTGATCACTCTTCTACTTTGCTGGGAGAAGGGAAGGTGCTTGAAGCTGATGATACATCCCTGAAGTTTGTACACTTCAAGATGGGGGGGCTGGTTTCTTCCCTACCCCATCATGAGTGACACATTTCTGTTCCTAACACACAGACTTGGAGAAATTACCAGAAAAGTTTAAATGCCTCAGAACAATAATGCCCCTTGATTGTGCTCCTGTTCTGGGCACTGGGGAGGCTGCAGCTCGAGTGCTGGGTCCAGTTCTGGGCTCCTCAGCATCAGAAGGACATTGAGGGCCTGGAGCGAGTCCAGAGAAGGGCAACCAGGCTGGGGAAGGGGCTGCAGGGCAAATCCTCTGAGGAGCAGCTGAGGGAGCTGGGGGTGTTCAGCCTGGAGAAGAGGAGGCTGAGGGGAGACCTTCTCCCCACCTCCCCTGCTCTGCCAGGAGGGTGCAGAGAGGTGGGCGATGGTCTCCTCAGCCAGGGGACAGGAGATGGGACAAGGGGCAATGGGCTCAAGCTGCCCCAGGGCAGGGTCAGAGCAGATGGGAGGGAAAAGTTCTTCCCTGGCAGAGTTGTGGGGCTGTGGCACAGGCTGCCCAGGGAGGGGCTGAGTCCCCACCCCTGGGTGTGTTTAACAGAGGGGAGATGAGGTGCTCAGGGATCTGGTTTAGCTTAGGAGGGGAATGGTTGGACTTGATGATCTGAAAGGTCTTTTCCAACCTTGTGATTCTGTGATTTTCAATCTGTGCTCTTGCTTCTCATACACAGGTGCTTCTGAAAACTAGGTCAGGCTTCTGATGTATATTTTAAACTTTGCAGTACTTGTAGGAGAGAATAAAATACCTTAGTGCATCGTTGGGCTGAAGACACCTTCAGAATAAACAATAAGATCATCCAAAAATCCCATGTCAAGCTGTTTGCAAAGCAAAACAAGATGTGGCTGCTTCACATTTGCATATTCATGGGTGTATTATTAAGATGTCAATCACACACCAGCCCAGAGGAGAGGACTGTGGGTTTACATCCCTACTTTGCCATTTTCTCTTCTCCCACTGTGCCATTTTGGCACAACAGGGAATAAAACAAAACCCACTAATGGTCCCCAAACTCCCCCAAAATCCAGGCATTGAAAAAGCCATCAGCTATAAGCTGATAATTAATAATTAAATAAATTAAAGGAAAAATGTTTTGCTTGCAGAGGGATGAAAATACCTCCAAAGGTGCTGATTTTATAAATTATTACTATTTTGGGGGCGTGGAGCAGAAGGAAATTAGAAACTCTTGCTGCCTGTGGGTTTTTTTGCTATGAGAAACAATTAACAACTTTTCAATTATGATGGCTACAAAAGAAAAATCAGCCAAAAGAGCTGGTTTTCCTTTAGAAAGTGTCCCCAAGAGATATAAACATCTAAGCAACCAACTGATTTATGATTTAAGATTAAATAAAAGCAGGATTTGCTGTCTTCATATTAGAGGCTGAACTGTTTTCCTAAAAGCATCCCACTGCCATGGAACTGATGTGAAAGGCTTCTCTCTGCAGTAAGTCCCAGCTCTTCTTGGCCACCAGAGCAAAGGGGCTGCATCTTTCAGCTGCCTCCTCCCCAAACTAATCACTTCATATTTCAACACCATTGAATACCCCCTTTTCCACCTGGATTAATATAACCTGACATTTCATGGCCCTTAACTCTCTTCCAGTTAAAAGATTCCCTGACTTCCCATAATCAGTGAAGACTGGGGATGCTCCTCTAGAAATGAGGGAGCTGAGAGCTTTACAAGTCTCTGTGGACAGAGATGACCATCACATGTCTTCTTGGCTGGAACAGAAGACATTGCACAAGCCCCTTCTGAATTCAACCCAGATTTTAGCATCAGCCACTTGCTGGAGCAAAGGTTCCTTCCTCTGCTGAAGTATTTCTTCACACTGTGCTCATCTCCTTTGCTCTGAGTGTGGCCCTGCTGGTATCATTTGCTGTTCTCCCACTTCTTGGATTAGGAAAGAGTAAAGTAAAAGGTTCCCCAACCACAGGCTGCAGTCCTCTTGGGATTTCACAGACTTTTCATAACACTTCACCCTATTTTTCTCAGGCTGAGAAACCCTTGTCTAACCATTCTGCCAATGAAACCCCCCCCTACACCTCTGACCTTCCCCACTGCCTTTCCATGTCCTAGTTCCACCATAACCTTCTCAAGGTGGGTGTCCCAGGACTGCACAGATTCAAATACACCAGGGGTTTTACCTGTGACATAACCAGAGTCTCATGTTTGCTCTGTGTACTGCTACTAGGAAACTGCAATGGTGCATTTGCTCTTTTCACTGGTAAGGACTAAGCTGTTATTTTAAATCCCAGCATCCCAGACTGGTTTGAATGGGCAGGGACCTCAGGCCCCCCCGCCCAGTGCCCCCCTGCCAGAGTCAGGGACACCCCTCCCAGCTCAGGGTGCTCCAAGTCCCATCCAACCCAGCCCTGAACCCTGCCAGGGATCCTGGGGCAGCCCCAGCTTCTCTGAGCACCCTGTGCCAGGGCCTTTCTGCCTCCCAGTTCCTCTCCTGCAGCTGAAGGCCGTTTCCCTCACCCTATCCCTATGTGCCCATGTAACAGTCCCTCTCCAGGTTTTTGGGGTTTTCTTCCATTATGACTCCAAGAACCTGTCCCCAAGCCATGGCCAGGCACCACCACTGCCTTGGCCTTTCTGAATTCTCCCCCCAGGCTACACTTCAATTCCCTGACTACACCTTGGGCAGTGACATCATTTCAAATGCCTCCTCCAGTTTCCCACAGGTGACCTTCATCTGTGTGACCACAAAACACCTATGAGCTTGTAACCTCACTTCTCCCTCCTCGTTGCAGATCCCTTATGAACACACCCAGCTGCACAGAGAGGCTGCAGCAGAGAGCAACTGGCTGTTCTCATTTCCACCTCATGTCTCCCAGGTCCTAATCCATAAACTGAGCTGGAAAGTTTCAGTTTTTCCCAACCTACCTTGAGAAACAACCCCCTTCCATTCCCCTGAGCTACACAAGAGCCACTTGGAGGTCAGGAGGTGGAAAGAGATCATTCAGAAGCATGTAAAAGCTCAGAGAAAAGGTGGCACCCATATGAATTTCATCCCTTCAGGTGATGAGACACCATTTGGAAGTAAACATTCAAGAAAGGACTTCAAACAATCACTTCTCCCTTTTTTTAGCCCAGGGTAGAGATGATAAAACTGACCTTAATGTGTCTGTTCATAGCAGTAGACTGAGCAGCTCGAACTAAACCTTCTAGTTCAGCACCACTGAAGTTTTTAGTCTCCACTGCCAGCTCTGCAATGTCCACATCTTCAGCCAGCAGCTGGTGCTCCCTCATCCTCACTGTGTGGATGTGGAGAATCTGAAACCGACCCTTCTCATCAGGCAAGCCTGAGATTTGGAACAGAACAATGTCAGTTGGCACCTGGGCACAGGAACTGTAGCAAAGCCCTTCCCTCTCCTCAATGGCCAGACTTGCAAAGGCTCTTCTCACCCTCAGCAATTCCTTCTGAAGAGTATTTGACAATGCTTTTTGTTTGGAGAACACTCAATTAGACTAATTGCCTTTGGTAAATTGATTGGCATCACTGACAGACTCACAGAGAGAGAACAAAGTGTGAGGTTTCATTTCTTTCCTCAGGGTTCCTCCAAGTGAGCTGCTCTCAGGTTTCTCTACCAAGAACTCACCTTTGACAAAGGCAGCTGGGTCAGTCCCTTGGCATCCTAAACCCAGTTTCCACTGTGCAATTATCACAGACTGGTTTGGGTGGGCAGAACCCTCAGACCCACCCACTTTCCCCCCTGACAATTACAGTAATTACAATTTTGCCTCTTGCTGAGGTGATATCATATGATTTTTAGCATTTTATGGGCATTTTCACCTCATTTTCTGCAACTGAAACAGGTCACACCAGTGCTCATGGCCTGTTCCTCTTTGGTGACTCCCTCCAGTTTGAGAACTTTTACCTTACCAAGAGCCAGTGCACCTGAGCTCAGAGCATAGGAAGTATTTTGTGACATCTGTCTGTCTCTGAAGGCTGGGCAAAGTTCTTTTATGAGCTCTTCCAAACTCAAATTACATTTCCAATCTTTAAATTAACCACAGATCTCAATCAATTTGAGTTTCTCACTGCAAGACAGGATCATTAAGCTTTTAATCAGTCCTGGGCTATTCTTCTGTGAATTGCTGAACTCAGAGCTGAGCACCACAGTCTAGTCACACTTTAGACCCCACCATGATCTTCACTGATCAAGCTTCTGCAAAATCAGCTGCTTGTTTTCATGAATCTAAGATGATTTGGGCTTATTTCACAATAAACTTTATGTTATCAGACTCTGCATTACTTAATTGGCACTGGTGTCAGACAGACATGTACAATTACAAAGCCCCTTCTGAGTTACTGACAGTGTTTTTCCAGCTCACTAAAGTGGGACAGAGCTCTTCAGCCCACTTTTAGTTCTGTCAATACAAATAATCAAGACCTGCTGACTCCAGAAGCCAAGAGCCAAAGCTAATTAGCATCTGCTGAAGTCACCCTACTCACTTCATGCAAGGAAAACGATCTGCACTTCCTCCAAGTCAAGAACTGCTCACTCTGTGCTCACAGCTCCACAAGTTCAGCAGTCCCACTGCTTCCACCCAGGAAGGATCTGGTGCTGTTACTTGACTCCTTCCAATCATGCAGGAGATTCCAGGTCCTGCCTGCCCCATGCAGCCAACCAGAAACCACTATCAGGTCAATGGCTTATCAGTAGGTAATTCTGAAATGATTGTTTAATTGGCTGATTAAATTTACATGTTACATTATGGGGGAAGCAGCATGAAGTTCAGCACCTACACCATCCTGGTCACTTGTTCACACTATGGTATGGATCTGTTTTGCTATTGTAGGTATGTGTGAGGTTATGCAAAGCTCTACAGTAGCTTCTTACCAATCTCCATCTTCACCTCCAGTCTCCCTGGTCTCAGCAGAGCCTCATCAATCAGGTCAGGTCTGTTGGTCATTCCTAATTGCAAAGTTAAAAACAAAATAAGCAAGATTTGTGCTTACAAATCATAAATTAAGAACTTTTCCCCAGTGAGGGTGAGGGAGCCCTGGGACAGGCTGCCCAGGGGGTGTGGAGTCTCCTTCTCTGGAGAGATTCCAGCCCCATCTGGACACTGACCTGTGTGCCCTGTCTTAGGGACCCTGCTTTGGCAGGGGGTTGGACCCCATGGGCTCTGGAGGCCCCTTCCCACCCCTAGGGTTCTGTGATTATGAAGTGGGTCTCCAACTCCTGAACACAGGTTACATCTCAAGCTGAGACCTCAAAGAGTCTCAAGAAAACAGCATTAAGATATCCACCTCCAGAAAGGCTGGAAAAGTCACACCCTGAAGCAGAGACAGGGCAACACATAACCAGCCTGTATGGGTGAGGTATCTGCAGCACTCCTGACATCAGGAGAACAGAGAGAAGCTTCACTCCTGCACATGCTGATATGGCAACACAGTCATGGAATTACCTAGGTTGGAAAAGACCTTGAAGATCACTGAGTCCAGCCATAATATTCACATCATTCCTTGGATGTTGCCCTAAACCATGACATACTTGTTATCAAAAACCCAAGGGGAAAATTGGTAAAAGCCACAATATCAGCCCATTGTCACACCATCTCCCTTTAGACCTGCTACTGATGCCTGTTAAATAGCAGTCATTCCATGCCAGTAAAGGTAACTGGGTTGATCTGCAGGGAGCAAAACATCATCAGTTTTCAACCAGACCCCATACCAGAGAGTAAGCACCATCCTACCAATCACTAGGATGTTGTTGAGCTGCTCCACTCCATCGATTTTCGACAGCAACTGGTTTACAACAGTGTCATGGACTCCAGTGCTACCTGCCATGCTCCCTCTCTGCTTGCAGATTGCATCAATCTCATCAAAAATGATGATGTGTACACCACTGTTTGCTCCAAGCTATGGGAGACAAAAAAAAAAGCATGTCAGGAATGCCACATGTCATCACTGAAAGCGATCCAAACAAAACAGCAGCTTCTCAACAAGCTCAGCTACAGAGATACACAATGTTGATACCCTCAAGTGCTTTTAGGATCAGGTTCTGGATGTATCAGGCTCCTTTCCAGTATAACATCTTGCCATTCTCCCAAATGGGGCAGCTGGTGGGCTTTCCTAAATGCAGGATTTCAGGGCTGACATCAGTAAGAGAAGCAGAGTTTCATGGCAAAGGACTAGACTGGATGAGGAAAGCACGAGCCCAAAGCTGGAACACACAGTACATGGTAGCTGGGAAAACCCTCTGAAAGGGAATCACAAAATCATAGACTGGGCTGGGTTGGAAGGGACCCCAAGGGTCACAGAGCTCCAACCCCCCTGCCACAGGCAGGGCCACCAACCTCCAGGCCTGGAGCTACACAAGGTTGCCCAGGGCCCCATCCAACCTGGCCTGCAACACCCCCAGGGACGGGGCACCCACCCCCTCTCTGGGCAGCCTGTTCCAGCCCCTCACC
>VZTU01001097.1:0-12187 GCA_013400835.1 Zapornia atra
TTACTTGAACTGTTTCATTAAAGTTGGTGGATTTCCCAAGAGTATCACTACCTGTCACTAACAGCTGTTGATGTGTCTATTTTTGATTATGATACAACAATAGCATCACTTTCCTTGGAGTAACGTGTGAGAATTGGATAGCATAATGGACTTCTAGGGCTCTTGACAAACACTATTTTTTTTTTGCTGATTTTGTATTAAATAAGTACCAGCCTGTATTTGTGGGTTAATATATGCCTACCATTTGGAATGTACTTAGTGACATTATGTAATTCACAGATGTTTTATTATTNTTCACAGATGTTTTATTATTCATAGTACTGTGCATTCATAGCTCTCTGTAGTAACTGTTGTGCAAAAGCTAATGAGGGATTTTCTGTGAGTCTGTTGCTGGCCTTTTAGACTTGTCAAACTCTCATTCAGTCAATTCAAAACACAAACAGTGGGATGTGGTGCCCTTTTTTGATTATTTTACTATTTGACTGATGGTGTGGAAAGGAGTAAAAATACTGATTTCTTGTAATTTGTGTATGTGCGTTTTCTGTTGTAAAAATACAGAGGAGGGCATAAGAAAAGTAAGATACTCTCTCTGTATATGAATTGTGCTGCAATTTATCCCTTTGAGAGGGGATAGATTATGGTTAGTATAAGTATTATATAAGGATTTTATACACACTTTTCATAGGCATAAATGAAATTACACTGTTATAGATAGAAGCGAGCTAAAACAAAATGAGAAAGCTCCTCTGTTTCTGTTGTTGCTGTTGTTTTAAATCATATTAGAAATGCTTTCTCCAGCTGGTTTACCAGTTCACTCTCCTTGATTTCATCATCTGATCAGCACCAGACCACTAGCTGATGAAAGAGAAAGTCGGTATTACTGATTGCAGTGGCATTTATCATGTTCTATTAATATAAAAACCACAGTGTCTATTAATATAAAAAGCACAGTGTCTCAGCGCTGTAGTTCTACTGAGGAAATCATACATCACAGGAACTAAATAATGTCAAAAAATCCTCACTGGAATCAGAATTTTAATTTGGAAGTTTGTTACCATTTTTTTCCTGGTTAAAACCTCTGTTCCTTTTTATTTGTTTCCTATTAGTCATCCCTTTTCTCTGTGACTATTGCATTCTTCATCCCACATTTCTGAACTAGTTTCTTCATCCCTGCTTAGTTGGACTTTTTGGACTGTATAACTATAAACTTTGTAATCTCTGTTTTTTCTTCTACCACCATATTTATCATTAATGTTATCATTTTAATTATTGCAAAAAAAAAAAGTAGGAGTTCACTTAGTAAAAAGTTCATTCATATTCAAATATTCAGTGCTTTAGGTTTAGCTTGTGGGTTTGTTACCTACAATGACAAATTCCTGGGAGAAGAGTTTTTTTCTCTGTTTTCCCATTTCTTCATGGAGAAGTGTTCTTGAACGCTCATGGTGAAAATTTAATCTCCCTGTGTTTAAGGTCCCTGTTGTACAGTTTTGTACAGGTCTGTCATCTCTGACCACCTGCCTTTGTTGAAAAGAAAGGCATAGCCCTGTGTAGCTTAACCTGTCCCTGACTGTAAGGTCTTGAAGCCAAAACAAGACAGTTAGCAATGTTCTACCTTTCTGTGCTGCACTAGCGATGGTCTTGCCTTTGCAGAGTCGGCGATCGGTATTAGGAAAGTAAATGCATTGAATAATGAATTTGACAGTTTTGTAAATGTGGTACTTTTCCACTTTAAGTGTTTGTGAAACTGTGCTTTCAATTCACTTAATATTCAGTCATTCACTTTGATGTTCTGTTCATTTTTATACTACTTCAGTAAATAAACATGTAAAGCCCTTTAGAGAACTCATAAACTTCAGTCAAAATGCCCATATGAGAGTGATGACAAGCCCAAGGACCACAAAGACTAATGTAAAATCTGAGACATGTATGGAAGGGTTGAGCTTTCTGTCACATTTAAGAGGAGAAGCCAGTAGGAAAGTAATTTTTTTTTTTCTTCTTGCCCCATATGCAGTGAACTTCATTAATGTGAGATATGCTCTTGAAAACATCTTTCCTTCTGTGCTACCATTCTGGCTTCCTGTGACTGTGTCTACAAGCTGTAGCCTTCACACCAGAAGAGGGTATAATATTCCAACTTGCTTTTCAGAGCTGTGCTATCTTTGTAATGTTTTCTAATCAAACCCTGATAATGTGCATGTTGGGTTGCCCAAACCCCACTTTGAAGTCTAGCGGTGCTCCACGCTTAAAATTTCAAGGAAGCTCCTGCTTTCTTGTTGAACAGAAGGGGAAAAAACCAAAGCACTCATGGGTTGTTTTGCTTCAACTAGCAAAATGTATGGAAAGGCAAGCCAATGATGTCTCAGCAAAATAGCTTGCATAAAGTCCCCAAAATGGTAAAAAAGGGCTCCTTCAGAGCCGAGTGGGTATCTGTCAGAGCAGAACTCCTACTGCAAGCAGGCAATGCAATTCATTCTAATGATGAGCTCTGCATCCGTTGCTGGTTTACTCTGTGATGAGTAACGGAAAAAGCTTTTTAACACTTTTAAATCTGAATTTGAGGAGTGGCAGAAAATATTTGGCTAACTACTGTTATAAACCTAAAATTATTTCAAATAATTTGTATTTGCAAACACCTGTTCTTTGAGGGCTGTGGTACTTTCTAGTCTTTTAGTCAATTCTCTCTCATGTCTGGGCAGGAAACTGAATGGACATTGCTAATCTCACTCAGACAGATTGATACCATCTTCACCCTATAAAATGACATCAAGTAAATTTCTAGTCATGGAGATCACATTATTGTGCATGGGAGCAACACAGGAGTTAGATCCTGTCTCTGGTTCTTTGTCAGCATGATAGCAGTTTCCAGATTTAGGTCTGATGAATATAAATGGACAAGAATATGTATTCTACGCAATGTCTAAAGAAAAATGCCCAAGGCAAACTTAGCTTCCGTTTGGTTTTATGTGAAAGAAAATGTAAAAAGCAGCAGTTAGTTTCTCCCTGTGTTTGTCCCCCTAGAGTTTTTTCGTTGTTCACTTAAACTCCCCAGTTTCCCTACTGGAGACAATTTCAGATTTTTCTGTTTCAGATTTTTGGTTTTGTAGATGTGGAGAACGTTCCACTGGAAGAATACAAATAAGGTGGATGAGACAGTTGATATTTTGAAAAGGGGCTACTTACTATAGTGCCAAAGGAAGGTAGGTGGAAAAAAATACAAATAATGAATAAAACCCAACACATGGTTCTCTAAAAGGGAACATTTTTTTCTCTGTGTAAATAGGTTCTAATTCTTAAACTTGAATACAGCACAAAAAAATAATACCTCATAAGTGGAGGATGCTGAAAGAAACTTAGCTGATTGGAAATAAAAAATGAAATCTTTCAAAGAAATATTCCATTTACATCCATGCCTGAGAGAATTTGGAAAGACCCTCTCCTCTTGCAAAAAAAACCCCGCAAAATGAAGATTTCAAAACTAAGCACAATAGTTGGAGTTTAAAAAATGAGCTTTACATTTCACTCTAGAAACTTGGCACTGTTTCATTTTAATATAGCAATTTTTAATATGTGTTAAATTAAAAATATGAGATAATAGATGTCCTGAAGTGAGAAAAAAACTAAAATTCATTGACTGCTGTTGATTCCTGTTGAGGCTGTATGTTGAAAGAGGCCAGTTTGGTTGTACTCCTAAGGTGCTGTGAAGACGTAGCAATGCTTGAGTAGAATGGTTAGGAGATTATTACATTTTGGTATAATTTATTAATTCTGACATAGAAAGAGATTTCTTAAGCAAGTTGTTTGTTTGGAGAGATGCTTGGAGGGACAAAATTGTCTGTATAGTTTTATGACCTGTCTAACCATCTCTTTCCAAGGACTTGGGTTATCCTTACATGTTTGAGGCTAGAAATACTATTCTCTTAGTATTGCCAAGGAAGGAAATCTATAGTCTGTTCATATTTTTAATCCTAAACTACCCCTGGTCCCTGATCCACATTGGGACTTCATCCCCTAAATATGAGAAGTTTTTCTCTTCTCTGAGGAGTTCCCCTATTTGAAGAACCTTTGGGTCTTTTTGTACAAGTGACCTCAGAATGATTGCCTTTTTTTTGTTTCCCCAAAAGAGCTAGCACACTTCTAGGTGCTCAGAGAACTACTATGAATTTTTTATCATATCCCAGAGTTACTGGGTTAGGGGATTTTTTGGTGAAGATTGCCTGCTGAAACTCTTCACAAAATAACTGCTAAACTTTGCTAAATACTTACATCATCATGTAATGTATGTTATGGGGTCAGTATTTGGCTAAATTGAGAGACATGCAGTGATCAATGTATGTATTTAAAAAAAAAAGCTATTATAGTTTCTGTGTTTTCAGTCAAGCAATCACAATAGCAGAACAGGAATTGAAGTTCTGCTTACATCTTACCGTCCTTCCTGTCTTTTAGGGAATGAATTCCAGCCTGGCAAACCTAAAGAAATTCCTTACACACAATGTGATGTATGAAGCCTAAAGAGATGAATGCCTTTCAGTATGAACCTAGATATGAGTGTAGGAAAACAGCAGCAAGGAGCTAAGGAGGGCTTGGTTTACATAAGCTAGGTGTAAGAAAATGAAAGTGATGGATGAAATTCTGCAAATGTTTCAAACTTAATTCTGTAAATGTTTGTTATGTATGTCTGTGATTTCAGTCAACAAGACAGAGACAAAACAGCTGTTCTAATTGTTATGAATAATTTACCTTTTCACTTAAAAAATACCGATATTTGTTAAAAAAAAAAAAGCTTTAAAAGAAACTGTAAGCAGAATAGTTTCATAGTTCTTACAATGAAACATTCCCTGTTCATAGCCTATATGACAGCTCTGGCAACATTATAAATCTTTCCAACCTTCTTATTCCAATTTAGCTATCCTTGTGAGGATATATGTTGAGGGCATCTTAAGCATAAAGAAAACAAAGATGCTAAGTTATAAAACAAATCTGACAACTAGTATTTTTAACCTGTGTGGATTTGGAAAGGATTTATACTGTATATTGAAGGGTAATTCCTCTGTGCCTCTCTGCTGTTCAAGAAACGCACCTATGATTTTTTTTTTTCCTCTGTACCAGGATTGTTCTATTTCTCAACTCATATATTTTAGAAAGTTGCATGGTTGAATAGTTGAATATGTAAGAAATGTGGAATATGTCCATATGGG
Organism: Zapornia atra; assembly: GCA_013400835.1. Lineage (NCBI taxonomy): Eukaryota > Metazoa > Chordata > Aves > Gruiformes > Rallidae > Zapornia > Zapornia atra. The sequence continues at coordinate 5,196 of VZTU01001097.1, forward strand.
CATATGTAGACTCTCAAAGCATTTGGCAATTAGATTTATGTGCTAGTGTAGCAATACAGAAGAATCTGAGTCTCATAATTTTCCTTCTTCAACAGTAAGGAAATCTATGGAAGTAGCCTGTAAGCCCTTGGCAACCAGGAGTAGGCAGTTCTTCCACCACCCTTTCTTTGCATGCACCTGCAGACATACTGAGCAGCCTGCAAGGACGCCAGTGTCATACCTATGCTCACCTTCAATGACTTAATTCTGGAGTTGAAGAAATTAGGAGGTTTTTGGGAAGCAGGAGGCCAAGAAGTCTTAAAACAGGCAAAACAGGAACCAAGTGAAGCAAAACATGAAGGGAAAAAAAGAAATTATCCTCTACTCCCCATCAGAAGATAAAGAAAAAAATAATAAATAAGGGTGTATAAGAAAGCATGTGACAAAAAATGAGCATATTTTCTAATCTCTTGTGTAGTCTTTAAATGACTTTGCAAAAGAAAAAAGTCTCATTAACATCTAAATTGGTAATGAAATGGGTCAAGTGCAGTCTTGCTGTCACAGCACTATGTCTTCCACTCTCAGTTTTTAGTTTTTCACTCACTATTCAGAATTGTTTACTTTTCATTTTAAAACAAAATTAAAGCGTGAGAGCAAGAAATCGGGTATTCTTTTTGGTCAGGATGACAGAAGTGAAGTTTGAAACATCCCACACAGTGATACAAGCATAAGCAAAGGGGCAGAAAAATGCTTCAAAGGATCTGCAACTCATGGAGCAAAGGAAGTAGTGTATTTGTTGATGCTTCTCCTTAGCCCACTGAAACTCTTCTTATACCTCATAATTAGGGCTTTATGTGCCTGCGGGGAGGGTACACAGCCGGGGAGCAGCCTTTATGCACAGCATGCTACTCCAGCAACCTGAGAGAGTTCCAGCAGATACATGTGTATGAGTTAATGCTGATCTGTGCAGAGTTAAGCCATTTTTGGAGAGGGAAGTATGCACAGATGTGTGAACTAGCCAGTATAGTATGGCTTCTGAAATCCATAGAAAAAGAACTTGGGCAGTGTATATTTGGTATATATACCTGAATTTTTCCTCCCTTATCTACCACATCCCTGTATGGAGAATAATATGACATCAGCCACAAGAGATAATGCTCACTAACCTAACCGTGCCTTTGACCTCTCCTAGGTTTGCCACTTATTTCCCACCTGACTGTGACATGAGTTTTGAGTTTGTATTTTTCATAGTTACACCAGATTAGCCTTTTTAAGAGTGATTTTCTTGTTTGCCATTCTAGCATTTCAGAACTCTGAAGAACAGCTTAAGGGGTAGTTGGCTTTAAAACATCACATTAAAAACTTTGGCTACCCAGGGTCAAATTTACGCAGCTGTCCAAGTCGCCGTGGTGGGGTGGCCAGCAGACAGAAAGAGCCACCTGAAACTGAGCTCTACCAGTCCCAGGCAGAGCCCTAGGACTAATTTGAGTATGAGAAAAGGTAAATAAGCACAGAAGTGAGAGAGAAAAGGGTGAGAAAAGGAGAGGAAATACTGTATCTGAGAACTGACTACAACAACAATAGCTGGTTGGGACCAAAACATTCATATCTCCTGTCTTTACACTTTGCTTCAGTCTAGAGCTAGAAAAACATCAGTACCACAGAGTGAATAGCATGTATGTGTTAATCTCATTCAGTATTATAAAGGCATAGAGTAGAATATCCCTCGTGGGTGTGCAGAGCTTGGGAAATTGTTTAATGGTCAAGTGTGAAGGAGTAGGACTGCAGAGGAGACAGTTTTCTGAATCTCTGACAGGCTGTAGCTTGCATAATTTAATTTTGAACCACCAGAGGAAGAATTTATGTGCACAATTTCTGCTGTTTTCCATCCCCAAAGGAAAGCATTACTGTTTCACAGTTTGCCCAATCATCTGATATCCTCATTAATCAGCAGGAAAAAGATATGTGTGATAGGAAGCCTATGTTTGCATACAGTCTCAATGACATAAATCTCTACATTTTCTGATTTTAGCTGTCAATTTTATTGGTAGAGAAATGAAAAGGCTTTCACCAAGATACCTGAGTAGTAGGCTTTGAGAGTCATACAGCAGGGAGTTAAGATTCTAGCTTTACTGAAATACAGTGGGTTTATCAGAAATAAAAGTTGAGAGCCTCTTACTGAAAGTTTCCTTTTTCCTTGTATTAGCATCTAAAATATTACCATTTTTTCAATGTATTCCAGTTACAACCCCTGAATTCTTGGGTTTAATAAACTAAGGGAAAATTGTTTAAGAAATTGATTTGGCCTGTATCCTCTGTTATTTTCACTGAATATTGGAATATTGTTGGTAGAATTCATAAAAAAATCCCAACCCTATCAATTGTACTGCACAAGGAGTGTTTGGTTTTCTTACTGATGGAAAATTATGTTACTATAATATTAATTTTTATTTCCCACCTTAAATACTTGAAATTAATATTAAAAGTGACATTTTTGTCTTATAAGTTGGAAACTTTCAATAATGCAGTCTAAATGAAATTTCTCCTAGTGAAGGGAGACCTTGTATGTGGTATTCATTAGTTGCTATTCTTGTTCAAAACATCTAACTAATAAGAATGTAATCATTGCTATTTAGACTAGTCCTGTCCCCTTGAAAACAACCCATTAAAATAAGAAACTATTCATCTCACACCTGGGTAAGTTCATCAAACAATTAAACATGGAAGATACAATCAATCTTTTTCCTCTTCAACATGCCATATACAAACGTGGAAGTTAATTTTCTTGTTTTCAAAATTAAGACACATATCTTAATAATAAAAAGTGTATTCTGTATGTTTCTTGACACCTGTGTATTTATTTGTATTAGGCCTAAATCCTTCTACTACCACAGTAATGAGTATATGTTGGGGCTTATCCCTCTTTTTATCACTAAGTCTCTCAAAGGTCAATACTTGATGGATTTTAATATCTGCATCCTTAGCTAGTAACATTCTTTAGATTTTTGCATTTTCTCAGTCTCCTTCAAATAAACATAACAAAGAAAAAATCTTTCTGTTTGGCAAGAAGGTCTAACATTTTCAAATTCAATTTTTGTTCTGATATGATACCAGAATATCAGTGTTCACAGATACTGAACTTAATTTTCTTCACGTATTTCTTCTGTCATTGTAGCCAAGTTTTCACCAGACCTGTAGTTCCTTTTCTCATATATACCCTTAGGACTGGGAATTCTTTGTTTCTTTCCTGGACTGTACCACCTTAAGAAATTAATCTCTGAGTCAAGCTTTTTTGAAATGTTGCTTCCTGCTTTTCATAAACACCAGTAATTACCACTAAAATTCATTAACTGCCACTATGGCAATGGCAGCCTGATGCTTGTACTTTTCTGCCGACTCCCATTCAAATTCCAAACAGTTTTAAACCTTTTCAAACATACATCTATCTTCATTTACTTTGCTTCTCATCCAGTTCCTCTAACACCTGCCCCATCCTTCCTACAGAGTCGTGCCTGCTGGTGTGAAAGTATGTTCTGCTGCATAGTTCTGGGAAACAGCCTACTTGCATTTCTCCTTCTGATCAAACCTTAATTCTCTTTTCAAACTTAATTATAAAAAGCCGACTTTTTCTATTTTTAAAAAAAATTATTTAATTGGCCGTTTTTTACACACATTTTCTTTCTGTAATGCTGGTATGCAAGTATGTTATGTGGTATGTACTTCTATCTGCTTCGCTATTACTATACATAATATTTTACTGGTGCGGAAAATATGTGCAGTAAAGATTGGATTGCCCCTGGTTTGACTCCATCTCTGTATTTGAGGATGGCTGGTGTTATTAAAACATACAGCAAATACAGTACTATCTATGGCTCTGGTCTGCATGGATATAGAGGGAGTTTGCATGATACAGCAAGTTTCATCTTTTGGCAGGAGTGCCTCTACTGTGGCAGCCCTGCTACATGCACTGTAACCATGGTGCATGTCTTTCCAAACCTACATTTTAGAAGTCAATACTGCAGTGGGAGAAGAGATAAAGGCATAGAGCTTGAGAGCACTTTGGGGCACTAAATAAATCACTGAAGCAATTCAGCCAAGGCTGCTGATTCAGCCTAACAAGAATACCGGATTACCAAATTACAGAGTATGCGCTCACAGCACTTTTATGAAAATGAGTCAGTGGGGAAGGCTTTGAGAGGGCTATTTCAAACAGAGTTAGAGTGACTGAGCTGAAACACAAACTGAGTGTGTATCCTCTAGGTATAGGGAAGAACTTCACTTATGTTTGACATTTCTAAAGGGCCAAAAGCAAAAATAAGATATCACGTATAGATTCAGAATAAAGCCTTAACTTTACCTACAGCAAGATTGTGTGGCAAGAAGAACAGGAAAAAGAGCATTTAAGATAGATATAACTTGTAATTTCAGTTGTATTCAGCTAGTAGAATTTTGCCATGCATGTATGGCCTTGGTGAAAGAATCTCAAACACCCTTTGGGGAGTTTCTTGGTAGGCATTTGTGGCAAATATTAGGTTCCCTGTAGGATCTTCTTTCTGTAAAATTTGTCGAGTGTTGCTTTACTGAACTGCAGTCTTTCTCAGAGTGCTAACATCCTTGCCCATACCTACTTCAGTTCAAATGATGTACTACACGTTTCTCATTTTACATAGAATGGAGATCAGGGTATTCCTGTCGTAAGACATTTTAAGTTTTTAATGCAGTCTGTGCTGTGAAACAACATATTGTGAACTGCAGAGATCACCCTGTTGTGCATCTTTCAACTGGAGACATTATTCCCTGTTGTTAGGAAGCTTGACAGTTCTTGCCTCAAATCAAGATTTGTTCTGCTGCTGAATAATGACACTGTGCAGTACTTTGGATGTGTGTCTCCCTTAGAACCAAGGTAATCCTTTCCATGACAGGTTACGTAAATGCAGTTGGCTTATGCTGCCTGTTCATAAGCTACAGAAACCATACTGTTATCTTGAAAGTTAGAAAACTTTGTAATTAATTCTGACATTCTGAATGTTTTTCCAAATTGCATTCCAAAGTCTGTTTCTGTGTGAGCATTTGTTGAGCATGTAGATCTTATAGTCAGGCGTAGTTTGCATCCCTTACACTGTCAATATCAAAGTCATCATTTTTCAGTCTGTTGTGTGATTTTCAGGATATAAAGAGGCTGTGTGAAGTGGTATTTGTTTCATCTGACAAACTACTCTTATGATGCTCTTAATTAATACATAATGTTTTAATATTTAATAATATTTTATTCACTGTTATTGAATGCAGCATTAATATGCTCTTTAAAATTACAAATCTTTTGTGGTGAAGTTTTATATAACACTTTAAAGTATTATAAGGCTTTTGTTCTATATGTGTTGCAAGGCTTTTATCTATCTTTAAGTCTTTTAAGTATTATACGGCAGAAGATGCATGTGCATCATCTGATTGCTCATTAATACTATTTCTGACATCAAGATGAAATGCAGAATCGTTTCTTAAGAGCCCATAAAGAGAAAGCGTACAGACAGCTGTCTAGATAATGGCATCTTCACTAAGTTTAAGCAGCCATTTTGGCCCATATAGAGAGGAACAGGCCTGTAAGATGAGTTGTATCCAGGAAAACACAATTGCCATTTATGTCTCTTCTCCTGTGTCATTAATTCCACTGTTCTTCACTGACTGATCAGAAACGATCACTGCCATTCTCACTAGCGAGTAATGGCAAGAAAAATCCAGTTATTTTCTTATCTTTTTGAAAGCTGAAAGAACTGGTTATGCTACCTGAGTGGGAATTGGGATAATCCAAGAAAAAAAGCTTAAGTAGTTGCATTTAAAAAAAGGCAGATGACCCTTCTTTTTCTCCTCCTTTCAGTCAGAATGGTAAAATATAGTGGTGCCAGCACTGCTTGGCCTGTTAGAAAGCCATTTACATATTTTCCATTGACTTGACTTCAATGTATGAGACTCACTCTCCTTCTGAAAAAGACGGTATTAAAGGCTGTTTTCTACTTTCTTAGACCTTTATCTTTCTAGGTAATGCATCACATGCTTAAATCTATGTGTAGCTCCATTGGTTTCCACGGGGTTGTTCACTTGCAGAGAGTTTAATATATATACAATGCTAGGTCCCTGCTACTTGCGTTTAGATAGCCTTCATAGATTTGCAAGGAGATCACTTATCTGATGTCTCAAATTTAGTAAATATTCCAATACTAAATTCTTTATGTGCTATATATTTAATCATACTTTTGATTAGAAAATTAAAAATATGTTAATTAAGGTTAATAAATAATAAAGAAATAATTCAAGATTCATAAAAGCAAACGAGATAGTTAAAACTGATTGCAATGTTGTGAAAACAAAAAACTTGCTTTATATTGATAAGCAAGTGTTGTAAATGACTTTGCATTTTAAGCATTAAATAAATGTAAGATGAGGATTTTTTTTTTCCCCAGGGATGACATTAAAATATGAGCTCATTTTAAATACTATTTAGTCTAAAAAAGCAATTGATGCTCATTTAATCAAATAACAGATTGAAAATCTTGCCATATCTGTCTGAAGTGAAGAATATAACATGCAGACTGGCCTGGTACAGTAACTATGTACATTTCAATACTAGTTTGAGATGTTTAGTCCTACAGTAGCAGAAATGCAGATTTCCATAGCCATTAACTATGATGCTTAATGAGGTACTAAGACACATCCTGTTTTCAAGGAACTCATGAGTCATTGAAATGTTGCACAGGATTCAACAAAGATAAAATCAATTATTTATTTTACATATACTGAGAACATGCTTTGTTGAGTCTACGTTAATCTTTTTGCAGCTTTCCCTTCTCCTATAACCTGAGGAAAAAAAATACTTCTTACCATACCAGTTCCTGCTTCCTGCTCATTAAATGTCTCTTAATTAATTTTATCCTTCACTGTACTGTTTGTTTGAAATGCAGTTGGAATTTCATCTAGTCTGTCCCTTCTGTGACAATGACACTCCTTTTTTCCTTCTA
>VZTU01001098.1:0-10368 GCA_013400835.1 Zapornia atra
ACTTGGTGATGTTGCTTTCCATATTTGGGTTTGTTTTACTGTGTTTTTGCTGTAACAGAAGCAGGCTACCTTACTCAGCCATTCCATGGGTAAGAAGATCCAGGTTAAAGAGTTAAGAGTGATTATACTGGTATGGCCAACTGTGTATAAAAGGAGAACTTCACAAGTTTGGCCATTGCTTGGAACTGCAAACAATGACATCAGCATAAGCAGCAGCTTCCCCCACATAAATTGCCTTGTAAGCCTGCATCTCTTTTCCACAGCATAAGATCCAGTCCCTCAGTGCAAGTGTCCTATTCTGAAGAAGTGCTTGCTGTTGGACTCCATGTCCTGTTCTTAGCTTAGGCTCCAACAGCCTGGCTATGAAGCATTCACTATGGAAGAACCTCTTCTAACTTGCTGGCTAGAGGACTGGCTTGAGGTAGCGGAGGTTCGAAAGGCTGGTGAGCAATCTACCATCTATCCATTTTCCCAACAGATAACATGCATTCAATAAGGAAGATACTCCTGATTTTTTGCCTGGGGTTATGGAAAATGCTAAGCTTGAACTGACCGCATTTGGGATTTTCATTTAGCAGCAGAATTCTGATACACAATGTTACTGGTATGGATCTGTTAAGGCTGTTTCTAAAACTCGTTGTTCAGCAAATGTGTGGGTAGCAGAGTTTGTGAAGCGTAAGTGTCAGGAAGCGCTTGAGGATCACTGGACAAGGGGTGTTTGGTGCTCACAGAAACACCATCAAAGACTGAGAGACAACTATAATGGGAGGTTCAGCATTACTGTAGTCATGTCACTTAACTGCAGAGTGTTTCACTCTGATTTTACAGGAAGCAGAAGGACAAATAGGCTCTACAGATAGAACCCTGCTAAACGTTTATGGGGCGGATGTCTGAGTTGAAGAAATGAGTGAAACAGTCACATAATCTACGACCTGAATTGAATATAGCCATTGCCAAATTGTAGGAAATGATCAGTGCAAAGATAGTGTAAGCACAGATTACAGTAGAAAAAATGACAATCACTTTTCAATGTCATGAATATTTTTGATGGATTGAGCTCTAAAAAGTATTTTTATTGAGTTTCTAGATTGTAATGAATGTGTCTACAGAATTTTATGCAAAGCTTGAGAGTTCAGCTGTTTTAAAATGATTTTTTTATATAGCAGTGATTATTTTATCTATATATTTAATAGAACTGTAAAACCATTTTAAGAGTACCTGTAAAATTCTATGTATGTGATATGATTATTTATTAATTATGACTCATAAGAATGAACATTAAGCTATGCACCGGTTGTGTCATCCATTTGAAAACGGGAAACCGCAAACAGGAGGAAAGTTTTTAATGAACAGTGGACTTGAAAAACATGGGAAATGATTGAATACAGTTGTGTGATTCTTAAAGTTGCATAGCAATATGTCATTTTGTGATGTTAAACTTTCAGCTGAAGCTGCAAAATATACTGAGTGATTAAGCTACTTTCTTCCATTAAAACTTTCTGAGGCTGAAATTGCTACATGTTGATATTTGGTGTCTAAACACACTTAAATCCTCTACATCTTCTGTAGACTCTCAATTTACTCCAGCTCAGCATGACTGTAACTTCTTTATCCAAGTAGTGCTCCATTGAATTCTTGGGGGTATTTATGCAGTACCGGGGGGCATATGGGGGTGTGGTTTAGGGATTTCTGCACCAATCCCTACAGAATCAGCGCATTAGAAGATTAATTTGGCCAGTGTATGCAGTACCATATTCAGCCATCTAACAAGGTAATAGAGCAGTGAATTATCATTTCTTCAAGCTTTAAGTACTTGGGAGTCCCTTCTTGCCAACCCCAAACTCAAATACATCCGGTGGTGTGTTCAGTTCCCTGATATCTGTGTGCTAAGCACACACTACAGGATCTGGCCCTGAGGGGACTTCACATTAATCACACAGGCCAGGAAGGAGCTGAATCCTATGCACTGCCCTTAGTGCTCTGTCCCCTCAAATCCAATGTACACAAACAACCCCACTGACTTCAGCAAACCCCACTGCACACCTAGCATTTGTTTGCCTGAATTCTGCAGGAATCCCCTCTACTTTCTGGGAAGTTAACATCCACACCTGGTTTTGATTGAGAGAACAGCAGTGCAGGACCGAATGGCTGGGAGAGGAGAGTGAGGTTACAGGCTGGAATGTGGCCCTGAACATTCCCAAACTGCCACAGCTGAGAGCCCTCACACTGACAATGGGTTGCCTGCTGTTCTCCATTGAGCTGCTAGGTAGTGCATCTGAATGGAGGTAGAAAAAACCCAAAACCCCAAGTTTTTGTATTTCCACATTGTGCAGTTTTTGTTGAGTAAGTTACATGAAACTCTTCATGCTCCAGGTTTGTGTCTAACAGGACTTGCACTATGCCTTGTTCCCAGCCATGCCGCCCCATGGGCGTGATGCTGTTCATGCAGGAGGGTGGGAGGTATATGCACATTAAATGTGACAGAAAAGTCATACTCTGAATGGGGTAGCTTGCTTACTCTGTCCATCACTTGACACAACTCTAGAGCTCATAAGGGTGAAAAATTAACCTTTATATTCTCAAGCCCATTTCAAGGTTATCTTAACTGAAATTGTGGTGCATCAAAGTATTCCTTTCCTCTTCAAAATGTGTACCTGGAAAACTTCCTTCCAGCTTGGCAGCACTTCTAATGACTCCTTTCCAGGCAGCTGCTACTGCTGATACTGGAAAATGAGACCTGTGGTATTTTCTCACCATGAGGGGAATGTCTAAGTTTATGTCTCTGAACATAAAGTTGGCCCCTGGGTGATTAAGATACTTCTATCTTCATGAGAGGGTTGGAAGGAGCAATAAAACAAATTAATTTTACCTCAGTGAGAAATGCTAAAAACTGCCATTTCAGAAAGGCTAGATCCTGGCCTTCGCTGCTATGAAGTCACATAATACTTTATTCCAAAAGTAGTGTCATTACTGTCACTGGGCCTTCCTGGAATCATTCTGATTCACAGTACTGATTTCTTCTGTGCCCAAGGACCAATTTGTGCTGGGGGGGTCCTGATCCACGGCCATTATTAGACTGCAACAGAAAATTACTGGTGTTTAGTTAGAAATGGCTGGTCTGGTTTAAATCCTGTAACTTTCAAAATGATACACTGTTTATTTTTTTGAGAGAAATAATGCGGACATTTTATAGATAACTTATACAAGTCAAATAAGTCTATTTTTATTGTAATAAAGTAATTCAACTTCTGTTTTTGTCAGAAACAGAACCTATTTTAGTAGGCATATCACTTTGTGCTATTATGTTCTGTGTAAAAAGCTGAAGAATGTTTTACCCTTCTTGTTAAAGTTCTCCAGTTTAAAATGTAATTTCTAAAGCACCAGTTTGCTATAGAGTAATCGAGCGACTTTTAAAATGAAGAAATAATTTCTAAGTAAGAAATGTAGTATTTAAAAATATATGCTTGTCTTTAGCCAGTGGTGAGGAATGATGCTTATTTAAATGAGAACAAATGCTGGAAGGATTTGAATGGTATCAAAAGATATTCTGAAGGAGATGCATTTTTGCATACTTTCAGACACATTTCTTCTGAATGCTTTCAATCAGCGCTTTGTATTCAGTGTTTGCACTTGTTGCTCAAAGCTACTTTTGCTGAGAAAGAAATACATTCTTGTGTATAGCTGGTACACTAGAAAATGTTTTTAGAAACTGTTATGCTGTAACAAGAGTAGTATTTACTAGCAAATGGTTCCACTTTATTTTATAAAATCTCCAATTTTGAAATAAATGGGGAGGCTTCCTGTATGTAATCTGTTCATCTGTGGGTTTGTCTTTTCCTTCAGAGAAAATATCTTCGAACATCTACGTTCAGAAAAGATCACTGTTTTATTATTATAATTGTGGTTACAATATATAATTTACATGTTATATATTTGCTTTAGGTATTATAAAAATTATTATATATTATTTTTATTCATTCACATCCACCATCTACATTCACTTTTTAGTAGGGAAGACCTCAGTAAACACAGCACATTCATAAAGTGCATTGTTTCCCCATCTACCTAATAAGTTACTTTTAGAAGAAGAATCTAAACTTTTATTCTAGTCAGCAAACAGAATGAATTCTGATTTTTTATATAGGCAAAGATTCAGTAATTTATCAATACATAGAAATTGGCATTATAAAGGCAAGCCATGAGGAAGCTTACAAAAACCATTGTGCTGAATTATATACTGTTCTTACAATTCAGTTTATTTGGCCTCTTTCTATGTAAATGTTTTGACTTGTAGATTAGTAAATTACTAGGTACAGTACTGATTCATATTTACTGTGCTTCTCCCCCTACACCTCAGTTCCCCTTTCAGTATATGAGAGAAGGAAAATAAAGTGTGACAGAGATGCAATACAGTTCAGAATCAGCCTCATGATCTGTCTCCTGAAAGAGGTACCTAAACTGGATGAACACAGAGAAAGAAAATAGTATATGAGGAATGGAGTAGGAGTGCTGCTTCTCTAATTAAAGTTTGGTGGGTATGACGCTTTAGGAATTATAAATGTTCCTATGTTCCCTCTACACAATCCCAACATGCTTCTCACCACCCCTGCAGCAGCTGGTACCTTTCCATTAAACCACCCTCCCCCACACCTAATGCTTGTAGGTAATAAGAGAATATTCATAATGCTGTCAAGAATTTGGGATGTTTGATAAATCAATCCTGTTAGCAGTGCTGACTTCATTACCCCGCCTCTAAATCCAGAGCCAATTTGAGGTCAGTAGCTTTTTTTGGTGCCAAGAGTGATGCTTAAGTGGAGAATAGAAACATGGTGATTTTTTAAAAATTTGGTTAGTTTTTGCCAGTGACACTGAGATTACAAATTTGCAAGGGGACTGGCGGAGTGCAAAGTTCGAATACACAAGACGGGTCAGCTCACAGTGTGGGAGCAGAGCAAGTATTTTACAAGAGTATGGGATCCAAACTTAAGTTCAAACTCCAACACAGAGCAGGAATTGCTGGACTTCATTTTTTTCACCGCTCGGGGATAAAAGAAATTCTGACAGAAACTGCAAAAATAATCTCCCTTATCAGTGCTGCATAAACACAATATGTGTAGCTTCAGGAAGGTGCAAGTGCAGCATAGGAAACATACCTGTCTGGATCAGGCAGTGATAAAGACAAGCACAAGCGTTCATTTCAGACAAGGACCCATACGTAAGTATGCCTACCGAGTACACACACCCTGGCCGTGTGGGAGCCCAGGCCTCCTCGCAGAGTTAATTGCGGTCATTTATGGAATGCTTTCTAGGGACTAGCTCCATTCCTTTGTTAGTATCACTGGCAGCCCTCCGTCTTTGCCAAACAGTACACTCTGCCTTGGAATATCATGTAACATATGATCAAAGCAAAATATATAGCTCCATCTGCTGTAAATATTTTGAATTGATTATTTTTGTATTACTTTTTTACGGCTGGTCTGTACCCTGGGGAACTGATTCATCACTTTGCCAATACCTGTTTTCCATGTTGGCAAGAATAGGCATAAACGCAGCAGCTAAGTCACAATGTTTACACATGGCCAAGTGGTATTTCTCGGTTCTTGGGCAAAAAGGAGCACCAAAAAATATGTGTATTTCAAAGATATTAGGAAATTTTTGTAATTATCGTATGACAGATCTTTTGTACTGCTTGCGAAATGTAGAAATTACATGACTTGCTTAAGTCAGTGATAGATGAGAAGAGATTCCCAGTTACCACAATCAGGAATAGCAATGCTTTTTAAGGCAATAGTTATCAATGCTGAGGCTTCGCACAGGAAGGGTGAATGAGCTGATATCCTGGTTTTTATACCAATTTTATAAGGCAGACCGGCAGTTTAAAGAGGTCAAAAAAAGACATTAAAGCAGGTAAAAATGCTGGTTTCTCTCACACTAGGGAAAACATCCTCATTTAGAATTATGAAGTCTGGGTCATTGAAGCGCAAAAGCACACTGAATATTTTTAATTAAAGAGCATCTTAGGGGGGAGCAAAACACTTGTGCAACCTAACATCTTTTTTAAATCTCAGCTCCAGTTTTAGGAATGGATTGTTCAAAATAGGCTCATCTGTTCTTTCTTTCTTTCAACTTCCTTCTCTGTATTCATACCTGCAGCTTTTTCTCATAATACGGTGCAGATGTTATTATTAGCACCGTGGTTTAAAATGTTTGCAACTGCTCTTTTCTGCAGTGATTCACAGCTATGATCTGAACAACCTGGTAGCCAGACTAGGGACCGTTTAAGAAAAAAGTCTCAAGCTCAATTTTCTCAAGTGGGAGGCAGAATCCTTTCTTGGGCTGAAACTTGAATGCAACACTTAAGCTCATATTTTCTCTGTAACCACCAGCTTGTTTCAAAGTGCAATAATGTGTGATGCAACCACGAAAATAGGATCACGGCTGGGATCAACAGGAGGGAACAACAGAGGTCACCATTGTCTCACAGGAAGGAATCTCCTCAGAGTCCATTTTAGATCCCGATGATATGTGTAGAGCCAAAAAGCATAAAGCCTGGCTTCTGCGGGCACATCTGCACAGCTCTACAACATCAACAAAGACAATTAACTTGAGACATGGTCATTATTTTTTTTAATTGGAATTTTCCTGTTTTCTAACCCAAACACAATTTTGCCTTATTCTTACCCAACAGGAAAAAACCAGACACAGCCCCCCACCCCTGACTGATACCATTTTTTTTAACAAGGGGAAGGAAGATAAATGTCTCTGTTTTCTTGTTGTCTTACATTTATCCCATAGAGTAAAACATCAGAATTTCCAGTACTAAAGTTACAGGGAAAGCTGCAATTTGGTACATTATTAATTACTGTGTTCTGGATTTTAATTAGTTGGGCTATTCTATTCTTTTCACCCAAAGGCCTATATGCTTTTGTTGTATGGTCGGTTGTGTGTTTTTTACTAAAAATCAAATGCCAAGCCGTTTGAGATATGTGGACTTTTTTAGAGTTATTTATCACAGTGATGACTTCATCTTATTTTTCTTTTAAAATCTTCGTAAGAACTTTGTGAAATCGACATAAAAAGTTATTACTGTTTTTTATTTGGGCTTAAACTCTGAAGGTTAGCTCTCATTATACAAGCATATCACATAAAATATCCATTTCTTACAAAGGGGAGAGGACAGTGGTGATAGAATAATAAAGAATAGCAGAAATTTTATCCTAAACTGTGCTTTTAAATCAAAACCGCCTGTCAGCAGACAGGCTCAAGGAGGCAGTAGCTGTGAAGAAAGACACACTTTTTCTTTATATAAAAATAACTTCCAGAATTCTCCTGGCATTCATGTGTTTTGTTTTCTGTGTTTTAAGTATTCTGCTTGCCTTCTCTTTGAACCTATTTGAATTGGATAAAATTCATTATTTAATCATGGCCTGCAAAGGATTAANATTTTACACTAGAAATAATCAAGAATTCCAATTTCCTTCGGTACTTCAGCTAAAATTGGAAAAATAGACCCATATGTTCTGACAGCTCCCACTGGATAAGATTGAGCAGCTGCTCCTCTTCCTAAGCTTTTGTCATGGGATATAATTATTCTTCCATCTATAAAAAGGCAGAAGGATGCCCCTTCAATGCTATAAAAATATCTAGTAGTGTAATATTTAACAATCGAGGGCATTACAGAAGATGTGCTTTAAATAGGAACATAGGTTTGAGCTGAGAATACACTTAATTTGATAATACCCGAGACCTCTAATCATTTTTAATCTGAAATATTTTTACTAAGCTTGGTTTAAATACACACCACCTTCAGCACAACTTAAAAGGGCAGTAACTGGCCAGAAGTGGTTTTGCATTGCATTTATGGTCGTCGTCTTCTTTATTACGCAGCAAGGATGATATCCAGTCCTTGTGCAAGCATGCACGATTTTAGGAGGTTCCTGACTTGGTCCCCTGGCCTAACACAAGCATAACAGGTGTACCTGCACACCTTGCAGGGTTGCACAACAGGGCAAACAGGATCAGTGAAACACAGCTCACAACCAAAACCATGCACTGTGGAAAGAAGGTGCCAGGAGGAGGCAGAATGGGTCCAACGATATTAAGGATTTCCTTCCACAAGAGTGACCACATTGCCTGTAACTGACCACTCATTAACACTACAGGTAGGCCTGTTCTTCTGAGCTTTAGGTGTGTATCCCATCAAGGTGGTAAATTATGGCATAATATAGTTGGTTTTTTTTTGCACAGAAAGTAAGAAAACTACTGAAATGTAATAGAGCTTTGGTGCATGTGAGTGAAGGACACAAGGAGGAAGAGTTCAGCTTCAACACTGAATCGTGCATTTAGCAGTTAAAATGACATCAAACCAAACTGTGGTCTCCAACAGTAAAGACTTTCTCCCCTTACATCCATCTTTTGCCATAGGTGGGGGTTTTTCCCATGCTCAGAAAAAAAAATAATAAAGCCAACCCATAACCAAACACTTTCTCGTTGGTCAGCAGTTCAAAGGGCATCAAGAAAAAGCTGTTAACTCCACAGAGAGTAACAGGACAGTCTTAGAGCTGAACACTGACACTAACATTCACTGACATTGCAGAAGGTAAGCACAACGCATGGGAGAAAAGGCTGCGTGATGAGCCAGATGCAGCTTTTTCATGGTCACTTCCGGACACAGCTCTTCAGGAGTGAAGCACCAATTTTGTGCTCCACCACTACTGCAATTGACTAGATATTCAGCAGGACAATTCCTCTCTGGTTCCATAAAACTGCCATTTATTTGGGGATGGAACTAGACACAAGTTTAACGTGATTACTGCATTTCAGCTGACAATCCAACAGGACTTAACCTAGGCCAAGGGACTTTCAAACTCCAAACTGGAATTTGCAAGGGTTACCTATCTCATTACGTGCCCTAAGCATCGATCTGGTCCAGACTGTGGCTACGAATACAAGTCATGCAGTAATCAAGCCTGGAGGTTTAGTTATTAGCTGTATGTCTGTGAGGTGTGTTCGGTCTTCCTACCAGTGGCAGAGAGCAGTGTTGACTGAGATGCCACGGGATGTGGGAACGAGGGAATTAATATTAACTGAGATTAGAATTCAAATAAACTGTAAGATAGCTCCAAATGTGCTAGTTCTTATAAACTGATCTACTCCAGTCCTATGTCCTACCTTAATGACCAGTTATTCACACAACTGAACCTTCTCTTACATCAGGCATTGTATGGCAGTCTTAACATACTACAGCCCACTTCAGCTAGATAATTTGTTCAGAGCTTTTGCATTATTTTACGTGTGTCCTGTCTGTTGCCCCCTGCCTTAGCATTCCACAGCTTCCAGTTCATGTCAACTGTTGTGAAAATAAAAGCTGGAAAATGGCAGCATGAGAAGCACAAGACAAGTTGTGTTTCAGCACCACACATTCCCCTTCATATATTCATTTGTGGCTCAAGGGTTTTGATGGTGGAAAAGTTACATCAGTCGTTTAATCCAAGAAATTTCAAGGGACTTAAAAAAAACTTTATTAGTAGCTCATAATGCTACTCAAGCAGCACTTATGAGATGCTGGAATGAAACTGGTCTAGCTAGCCCAAAACCTGCCTTAAGCAATGGCAAAAGATGCTGCTTAGGTAGTACAGAGACCCAATGACCTTCACTGGGCCCAGCATTAGCAAGGGCATAGGGTACCAGCTCCCTGGTGGAACTGCAGCACTTTGCCTTTGGCAGGAAGAACACCCCTCATGGAAGTAATCGTTTGTGCATATGGAAAGGTGGGATTTTGTAACACAGCAATGAAAGAGCTCAGCACAGCTCTGCCCAGACACCAGCCAAAGTCACCCAGCACTCCCTATTGCTGCCAAAGGACTTGCCATTCTCCCAGGGCTTGCCAGAGCTATGTAACGAGACAACCCTATTCCCTCAGATGTATCTCTCTGTGTCCCATCCTGCCTCTGAGGTAAAAGCGGTGCCCTGGAACCTGCCTCACCAGCTCCACAACCCCCTACTCTGCCGCCTACCCCCCAAGATGGCGGGTGCCGCTCTCGCCTCAGCGCTGCCACCAGCCACCTCCCGCGCGCGCCAGAACCTCCGAAGCGCGTGCGCGGCGGAGAGCGCCTGGGACCAGCAGCCGTGCAATCCTCCGTCGGGGGGAGGGGAGCGCGCACACACGTGAGCCCTTGAACCATCCGGCGGCTCTTTGACTGCTGATGTATCCTGCTACTGTATTGGCTGCCTTCTGAACCTTTCACCTTTTACCCATCTTTCACCGCCAATCGCATGGCTTCTTTCATAACGTGGGGATGTGGAGCGTGTGGGCTGCGTAGGGTGGAATTCTCGGAGCGGGCTTGCGTTGCGGGCGTTGGATGGCCC
>VZTU01001113.1:0-19028 GCA_013400835.1 Zapornia atra
AAACCCCGAGCTTTCAGCTTCTGATGGCCATCTAATTATGGAGTTCGAGAGTGCTGATTACCTGGTGCCAAGGTCAGCCTTCTATAAGAGGCTGTTTAAAATCTTATAATATTTGAACTTCAACAGGTTGGTTGGTTAGGTTTTCTTAACACTTCATGCCAGGTGATTGTGGATTGAATTACAGACCTGATAGACTTGATTATTTGTCACTGTTTGGCTTTACCAGTGTTTTACAACTTCTAGTTTTTGTTATTTTAGAATTATGCTCGTTATTGTAATGCCTTTGCAAGAGTGCTATTTTTTTAAACTTGCAGTAGCATCAGAATTGAGAAAAAGCAGCAATTGTCAGAATTTGAGTAATTCTAAAAATTCTAACAATTTTTAATTTCTATTAACTTCTTGTTTTGATTTCTAAGATTTATTAATTTAAATCAGTTTTAAGTAACAGTGTCTTATAAATTCTTAGCTATCTTATTTCTGCCATGTGAGTTAGTTTATCTTTAAAGTGCATCTCGATAGGTCTCTGAATAGTGAAAAATATGCATATTTGGTTGTTTAGAGCCTGTGTTGCATTTGTCAGACCCTCCTACAATGCTTTGTAAAATCATTTGGGTGTTTGGCTTGATCTCACAAATTTCGCATCCCACAGGGACCAGGATTCATTAATCACACATAGGTTCTTGGGATAGGAGGGGCTACCATTGCAGAACCAAACTTAGAGAAGGTGAGGAGAATGGCTGATACAGTGGCCTGATTGCCTCTTAGGAACCTATTTTCAGGAGCAACCTCTGGGATCCTTTTCAGGTTAGTGGAGGCCAGGAATTCAGCAAAGCAATGTTTTCTGACTCTTCTAGCACACTCGTGCATGCTGCACTCAATGCTTTTTTCCAAAAAGGGGTTGCAGATGCAGATATGTAATGTGGGTGGGACTTAGTTTAAAACTGTATCCTATGAAAAACTGTGATTTTTAAATTCTTTGCACTTCTGGATCAGCTCTTTCTGCTGTTTACCTTTCTTCACTTTTTCTTAGGTGGGAAGGGACAGTGAGGGACAGCTGATCCTCTAAGACTGGGGACCTTCCTGTGGCAAAAAAAACCCAATAAAAATGTGAGTCCACCAAAAAAGCTATAAGGACTGTCTACAGAAATTTTAAGCTTTGGGTGATAGCTTCTTCTACACTGAAACTGCCTCACATGGGAATTTTCTGTCTTGCCTTTCTTCATTTCTCCCCCACCCCCCTTGTTTGTTTTAGATGGCCACTTTATTTATTTTCCCCTGTCTCTTCCCCTGTCTTGCTCATCATTGCAGCTGCAACATTTTCTGATTATTTTAAGTTTTAGACTCTTTCCTGTTTGTTTTTTCCAGTTATTGGCCTTGATGATATTATGGATGAAGAAGGAGTTAAAGAGAGTGGTAATGACACCATCGATGAAGATGAGCTTGTCTTACCGAACAGGAATTTGAGGAGCCGTTGTGAAGAAACATCAGTCACATCACCAAGAAAATCACCTCGTTTAATGGCACAAGGTAACCATTCGATCGCTGTTTGGTTGCATGTGTTCAAGTACAGACACCTTTAAATAAAGTTGGCATCCATAAGGTGTTAATTTGAATTCTTCTTTAGTAAATGTTTGATATCTTCCTTGTGGTCTGTGGTCCTTAAATGCTTTTTTTTTATATTTTAATCTTTCTACTTGCACCAGATTAGGACTCTAGTATTTGCAAACAGCATTGGATTATTAGGTTAGCGGGGGTCTTTAATACCAATTACATTTTGATTATTTTTATTTGTGTATTTTCTTTTTGCTTTAAATAATATTATAATAATTGCAGTAATCAAGTCTTTCATCAGAACATCTCAATATGCTGAATAGGTATTTTAATTAAATATTTAAATTCTGTTTGGTAGCTAATTGATTATGTTTAGGGTTTTTCTAACTCCTTGAAGTGGTGGAGGTAATGACAGCCTTGCTTTTTCCCCCTATAGAGTAGTTTGAGTTAAAAAGACAAAATTAATCATAGAATATACTCCTTAATTACTTAATACCAACTCCTTAATTACTTAATAGGGAAGTCAGAAAAGAGCCGTGGTATAAAGCTGGTGAATATGCTTTTTAAAAAGGCACTAGAATTGTTTCTTGTTTAGAAAGTGTAAGAGATTGTCAAGTGAGGATGTGGCTGGATTTCAGATCTATGTATGGTGTTCTCTAAAAGCTGTGTAAACTTCACAGCTATGCTTACAATTACACTATAACTCGTGCAATTTTTACTTGATTTAGAAAAGCTTGAGGAGTAGAAAAGTAGAGTGGGTTTTGATTGTCTTTTTATTGCTGCTTCTGTTTTATATATAATATTGAAAACTTTCATAGCCATTGGAATAAGAGTTTGCATCCAAACTGTGGCAGTGTAAAATGGAAATGTAAGTAATTGATAACTTTTTAAAGTAGACAGCTAGGATGGTTTTGGTTTGTGGGGTTTTTTTGTTTTAAATTTTTTTGGTTTTAAATTGAGTGAATAACTAAGCTTTAAGTTCCTTTTGTGTCTGGTCAGCTAAATCAGTTCTGTTTGGGTAAGTCTTGTGTTTGCAAAAAGGAAGACACAGTTTAGCTAAGATATTTTCTTTTTACCTTCCTAGAACCAGTACGGAGTTTGCGACAGAGCACGCTAGCCAAGCGTTCAAACGTTGTACCTCCTGTTAGTACCAAGAAATCATCTGGAAAAAGTGGATCTGCTCCAAAAGCTGGACAGAAACCAGAGAGGAGTCCAGCTAAAGAGGCAGATGCTGCTGCTGCCTTGAAAATAGAACAGCCTAAAGAAGTTAGACGTAGTACAAGACGATCAGGACAGACAGAAGGAACAGCTGCAGCAGCAGTAACAGCATCCCAAAGTAACACAAAATGTCTTCCTGGTCCTGAAGAGGTGAATGAAGTAAAATCTGAAACCCCAGAGCAGACAAAAGTTGAGGAAACATCCCAAGAGTTTAGTTGTGCTGATTTAACAGGATCCTGTTCTCCTTCTCCTGGAGAAACAAAGGCCATAACAGAGGTTGCAACGAAGCCTGAATCTGGGAATGTTGAGTCAGTTTGTTCAGTATCTGCAGATGCTGAAATTACTGCAGTTAAAAATGAAACAAAAGATGTGAGTGATTCAATAGATTCTGAAATTCCTTCAAAAGAAAAGACTGACAATAAAGCAGAGGAATTGGATAAGAAAACAGAACAAGATGATCAAAGTGATGAAACGGGAAAAGCTAGTGATCCACCTAGTGTTTGTGTGAATCCAAGTGAAATTTGTGGGACCTTTACAAATTTGTCCAGCTCTGTGGAAGAGGGTGTTGATTGCAGTTTAGATTCCCACAATGTGGAAGTTCCTGATGAAAATACGTTGTCAGTAAAGGAATGTGTAAGTGTAGATGATAAGGGAGTGGAGAAATCTCTAACTTCGCCTGAGAAACTGTTGGACGGTACAGAGTTTGATAATAAAGATTTGAAAAGCAAAGAGTTTCTGTCTGCTGAGCCAGGAGACAGCATTTTAGAAAGCACTGTTCTTGACCAAACAAGCCAAAGTGTACAGCAGGAGACAAGCAGTACTAAAGTAGAAGGCATTGAGACATCAAAGTTTCAGAATGATGATAAACAAATTTCATCAAAATGTGAAAAGAACGTTAGACCTCGGCACAGTAAATCTGTAACACAGAATAAGCAGAATCTGACTCCAAGTACTCGCCAGAAATCAAGTACAGTGCAACAAGAAATACCACGTTCAAGAACAAGAGCTGGTCTTACTGTTTCAGGTCTTCACAGTCCATCTTCAGCAAGTCTGAAGCGGAATGCGGATGAGCAAGAGAGTCATCAGCATCCAAATAACCCAGTAAAAATTAGGAAGAAACAATCTGGTCTGGATTTGAAAGCAAAGAGCTGTGTTTCAGGGGTGACAGTAAAAAAGCAGACAAATACAATGCTGAAGAAAATACCCAGATCCCAGGCTTCTGGGCCAATACAGAAGTCAGCTATTCAAAGAACAACTGAGAAATCTCCTACTCAGCAAAGCTGTTCTAAAGACACCCACCACTCCTCGCACCCATTATCGGGGCATGTTTCAAGTCTTGGTCAGAAGCAAGCCCAGGGACAGAAACACCAGCTTGCAACTGTGTTAAAACCAAATAGCTCCACAAAGGAAGAGGCAGAGCCAAAAGATCCCCCTGAGGATGAGAAAGAAAAAAATAAATCAAAAAGAATTGATAAGAATCTCCAACCTCGCCAGAGAAGAAGTAGCAAAAGTCTTTCACTTGATGAGCCGCCGTTGTTCATTCCAGATAACATTGCAACTGTAAAACGGGAAGGCTTGGAACATACCTCTGCTAGTGAAAGCAAATATGTCTGGGTACCCAGCAAGCAGTGTGGCTTTTGCAAAAAGCCACATGGCAACAGGTGTGTGTGGCTCTGTGTCTGAGGAGTTTATTATTTATCTCGGAAGATAGTTTTTTTCCCGTCTTAGCAGATGTTTCATACTGCTGGTGCTGAAATAAAAGGACATGGTGTTGTAATGGAAGCCTGTCTTCTATGCTGTCAATTAGTTTCCTTTGCACTCATACACTTTTTTTTGTCTTTAAATAGAGCATTAGAAACTAGTTTGGTCAGAAATTTTTACTAGAAGTGGTTTTTATATGTGAATAAATTTTTGAAGTATATGTAATTCCACTATGCTATTAACATATGTACTTTAAACTTGATCTTTTTTTCACAGAACAGAAATAAGGCTGTCTGTTACAGATTGCCATTTCCTTCTTTCCAGAGAACTCTTAAACTGGACGAGCACCATCAGCCAAAAAAATCAAATACGTGTTTGCACATGACTTTTAACTGGTAGAAGTGTCATTTTTATACCTAGAGGTTCAGAAGCTTGTTAAAATTTGTATAATTATTGCTGTGAGACTTTCACGTAGCAGAAGTAATCAAATAGTTGGGGGAGGGGGTAGACCACCAGTCTCAAGAAACCCATATAAAACTTCTTTGGGGACATATCTGAAATTGCCTTTAACTAAACCTAGTAATGAGGTTAGATCTGAAGTTGATAATGTCCCTTTGTGACAGAACTTATTCTTTTACACTGTAAGTGAACTGAAAAAGGCCATTGAGTTCCACTAATGAACTATTAGTCCAAGAATAAGAGTGTATTACCTTTTCCTTCTGGGTTTAATATTGAAGTATTTTTTCATAGTTACAGTTTTACCTGCCAGCTTTTTTTTTTTATTAATTGAAGATGTTTCTTATTAGTCCTTTGCTTACATGAGAGAAACTTCTAGAAGTCATTTTTAGTGAATGTTCTTTAGAACTTTGTATATCAGAGTGAAATATGGAACAATTACTTTTGGCGACTGAGGTTTTTATAGCATTCATTTGTATCTACGAAGAGCCCTTGTGAGTTTCATTGACTTATTATATCATATCTGAAAAACAAATGCATAAAATTCCTTTACTGAGCAACTACAGCAACTGCATCAACGTGGTCCATTAAAAGAACACTAGGTTTGCTCTGCCTGCTCGGTGAGAATTACCTGGTTGAAGGGGCACTCCAACCGAGGTCCTTGTGGTGGTTTCTGTTGTGTTGGTTTTATTAGTCCTTTTCACAGTAGGTCTGTCTCTCTACCATTTGTGTCTCTGTTAGAGTGTTTAATTGTATACAGGTTGCATTTCCTTAGTTCTTATCCCGTGTATTACCACAGTGATAGAAGTACACTATTTCATTATCAATATACCATTATTTCAATTAATTGTTTAAATTCAGACAGGCTCCTTCATGATATAAAAATGCTTCTGTGGATATTTTACAGCAGAAATGCATATTTGGTGTTTAAACTGCTTGATATCTGTTAAAAATTTAGGTTTGAGTTGAACTTCTCTTAGTTTCTTTGTATTTTCGCTACCTTTTTAAACATTCTATGGATTTTCTTGTTCTGAATGTCTTGCTAAAGTTCAGAAAGTCTTGATTTTTTAATACTAAATGGATCTAACCAATACTGGCAAGATACAACACTGAGGCAGAACTAAATGTGCTTATTTTTTTATGAAGTCAAAGTAATGCTACAGAAGATAGACATGCTATACATTCATACAGGAATAAATGCAGCAAAACAATTTTCCATTGCCAGCTCTTACCGCTGCTAGAAGAATAGTACAACATAACCAGCTGAGGTTGAAGAGTCCAAGAGTTGCCACTGAGGGTTATTACAAGTACCTTCAACTTGTAATGTCAGTCTTGGATTTTTACTTTTATTTTTTAATATGTCTGTGTTACTAAACTGTTTACAAAACAAGCAGTTTCAGCGGGAAAAGTTCAGATGCACTAATTATAGAAAGATACTTAGTACATAAACCCAAAGTTTTTGTATATAAAATGTGACAGACACATTAGGGAATTAGGAAGTTACAGTACTGAGTCCCATGCTTAATCATAAAAAGCATAAGGTTGTCAGTCCAGCACTTTTCATAAGGCTGTCAGTCCAGCACTTTTTATCATCACAGGTATAAAAAATGAAGTTTTAATTTGTACAAATTACTTTTATTCTGGCGTTGTATGCTGCAAGTAAGAACTCTCAAACCTTTCGGATTCGCTTGATGTCACTAAGATACAAGAGGAACCAAATCTCCTGTCTCCAAGTCCCTGGGCATTTTTGCACTTGTGAGTGCAAGAACAAGAAAATATTTTCAGTACAGTGCAGGAAAAAAAATAACCCCAAAACCAACTTCGTAAATTTCACTTCTATCACTTGGAAAAATTATAAAAAACCCTATCAATATTGACTGTAGCTATAAGTTGGTTTTTTTCACCACTTTGTGGATTGCTTTTCAAGGACCTTTGGTTTCCTTCTTTTTTTCCACTGTTCATTGTATAGGAGAAAAGGAGAAAGTGTGAGACACAAATATTGTCACATGACAGTAAGTTAATTCAGGCAGAGCTTAGATCTGAAGCTGTCTTTATATTCTGCTCTATGGTTATTTAAAGATTGGAAATTCTTATCGATGCTGTGGTACAAATTACCTGTAGAAAAAGAACTGAAGTTGCAGGCCCAAGTTGGGAAATCATGTGTGTTAGAACTTTGCAGCATGTCGTGTTAATGAAACACATTTAGAATTCAGGCTGCAAAATAGGACTCACCTGAACTTTTTGTATTCCCTACAATAAATGCAAAGCCACTAACTTCTTGTTAATGTAATACTAAGCTTGGAAAAAGTATTCAGGTTGAAGAGAATGTCTGGAAATAATTTCATCAGCCTTGTTTGTGTACAGAATCCCCAAAGGGCAGATGTTTATGTAGGACTTTCATGACCCCAGAGTAATCTTAACTATGCCTGCTAGAACAGTAGGAGTCGGATATTGTGTGTTTTATTTCAGAATCAGCACCTGTCAAGTGGAGTCAGTTTATATTTTTAGGAATACATATATTATTTTGCTGACCACAGTTAAAGTATGTTTACTTTGCATGGCAAAACCAACGGATTTGGCTGGGAATCCTTTTTAACAGATGTGACTTGTGTGTTTAAAAGGTTTATAACGTGTTATAACATGTCTTGCTTTATAAGAGCCATGCCTGTTTTCTTTTTTCCTGTTAATAGATTCTCATTCTTTGGCATCCGAGCTTTCAGCAGTTACTATCTATGCTTTGTTTTCCAATTGTCTTGATGGTTATAAATGGAACCGAAATAGCTGTCTTGTATTTCATATCTTCATTACCCAGAGAGTGGGTGGTCAGCCTTTGGCTTTAGGAATAGTTGTTTCAGTTGGCTTGCTTGATGTGTTGTGCTGATTCCCATTCAGAGGCTTACTTTTGCAAAATAACTAAAAAATATTTGTTCTTTTATGTGAAAACAAAGCCCTGTGTTTTGGGGCAAGTCAGACAACTATAATGTAACTTTTTGTACTTGGTAATTCTCAGCATTTCTGAAACAGATTTGGGTTTGTGTTTGTTTCTTTTCAGTGCAGAATTTGAATCGTTACTCATAGCATTGCATTGTTTACTTTGCTAGTGTGTTCCTATATTGCTGTCAGATGTTGTCTCATCACCTAGTAACATAAGTCATACACATAAAATTTCATTCATCTATACGTGAAATGTGTATGGGTATGCTTATGGCACAGAAAAACATTACAGATTGAAGTTACTGCCTCAGCTTCATAGAATCACAGAATCATTAAGGTTGGAAAAGACCTCCAAGATCATTTAGTCCAACTGTCCCTCTACCATCTATATTACTGACTAAACCATGAATAACTAAACCCTAAATACCTCATCCAACCTTTCCTTTAAACACCCTGAGGGGCAGTGATTCCACCACCTGGGCAACCTGTTCCAATGTCTAACCACTCTTCTGACAAGAGGTTTTTCCTAATTTCTAACCTCAACCTCCCCTGCTGCAACTTGCAGCCATTCCCTCTTGTCCTGTCACCAGTTACCTGTGAGAAGAGGTAACCTCCTTTCAGGTAGTTGTAGAGAGCAATAAGGTCTCCCCTGAGCCTCCTCTTAAGAACTCATTAGTCTGAATGGGTTTACATGATGTTGAAATTATTAAGCTTTGTCGAAAACAATAGTTATTTTTCCTGAGCATAGACCAAAGATTTTTAAAGATAGTTGAAGAAGAAAACCAATACTTAATTTTTTTGCATAGAGCTAGATGAAGATGGTAGCTCTGCAGACACCGTGAAATTTGCTAATGTAGGCTTTCTTCCTGAATACATCGTGTGTATCTTTCTGGATCAAGGCCAGGCTGGATGGGGCTTTAGGCAAGCTGGTCTAGTGAGGATGTCACTGTCCTCAGCAGGGGGCCTTACCTAAACGACCTATAAGGATCCTGTCCAACCCAAACCATTCTGTGAGTATAAAGTTTGTAGCTTTTGCCGTAGATGTTCAGGTTCTCTGCAGGCTGAAGAGCTGAACTCATTCTAGTCTTGTATGGATAGGCAACTGGCATTTTGTAGATCTTTAATTGGAGACATGCCACTGATTTCTGATTAATAATAATACGTAACTTAAGAAACTGTTTTCTAGAAAGCATTATATTAAGAGGGGAGTTTGTAACTTGCATTGTTGCTGGTGAATTCCTCTTCTGATTCCTGCTATTCTAGTAAAGTTAATCGGCTGTAGGAGTTTAGGCATTCTCTGTTGTTCTGTGTTTTCTTTTTCTGTTCATAGTGGTGTGGTTTGATCATGTAGTTTGTGTGGTTAGACAAACCGGCCTTCTTGGAGCTCACAGAAAAACTAGGTGATGGAGGACCAGAGTTTTATTTAAGGTCTTCTTTTTCCCCACATTTCAGCTCTGCTCTAATATAAAGTTAGAAATACTGTGAAAGGCAATTAATTTGAAAGTGCAGGAGTTGGTTTAGCATACACATCTCTGATCTCTTGCATGCATGTAGTCACTAAATGTTCAGCACAACTGTAATACAGAAAATTCCTTAGGCTGATGAAGTAAAAAAGAAAAATCTAAATGTTTTTTCCTGTATTTATTGTAAGGGCATTTGTTTTTTTTAAAGTAGTGCTAATATTTTGGAACGAGGTGATGATATAATTTGCACAGCTCATACAAAAGAATGGCTGAGGAAGGAGATTAAGGCTTCAAATTCATAACCGCCCTTAAGTTACATGTGCTTTTTTTTGAAAGGGTGGATGCATGTACAGTGAATGAATCATTGTTGTGATAACATTCTTCATGAGAAACAGTAATTAGAATAATTATGATGCCTTACCTGTTCATTGAATAGTATGAATATGCTAAGATGCAGGTTATTCAAGAAGTCATACATTTATAGCCATGGATGGTGCTTTTAAGTTTTCTGCCTCTCTTACGACTGATTTCCACTGTGAAACATTTTGGAACATTGAAAGCCATCATCCGTGTCCACCTGCAGCTGTAGAAAAAATGAATGACAGTGTAAACAAAACAGCTGTAATATGTAATTAGTGAGTAGAAGGACTCCAGCCTGTTTTTATAGTTAGAGCTGTATCATTTTGTTAGTATGGATTATGTTACTGTGGTGCAGTAGGTTTATTACTAATACCAGTGCCATTAGGGAAACAGGCAGATAGATAGCATGAATTGCCTAAAATGCATAGGTTTATAAAGTGTGTGTGTATTTCTGCAGCTTATGAAACATGATCTTGATCCTGCAAGATGCAGCGTGGGTAGAATTCACTGGTAATGGAGCATCCTGTAGTTGGTGATTTTTTGGGTTGGTCGTTTTGGTTTTTTGGACACTTGTTTCACTTGAGCTTTGAATCAATCCCTAACCACTTCACTGATGTGGAACATAGGCTCTGGTAAAGCCCCTGTGAATGTTTTCTCTCCTAGTAACATCTTTATTAGCTGAAGGAAAAACAGTTGCCTCCATGCAGTGTCTCTGCTCTCACGTTCACTGTGCGGTAACATCAGTGCAGCTGAGACGGGGTTGCAATGTTAATGCAAGTTTGCAGCAGACTTGATAGAAAATTGGTGAATGGTGCCATGGGGGGGGGGGCACAGTGCAGATGAGGGGCATGCTTTAAATAGTTATGTCCTTAAAAGTGCATGAAGAGTGTTTTTACTCCTTGTAGGCGAGTTCGGGGTTGAGGCGCTGTTTTGAATAGTTTATTTTGGTGGTTTTTTTGCTGTTAGGATTTTAGTCTTACGCATTATTTTCCCTATGCTCTGTACCACCAATACAAAGGACTAAAGAGGGAAGAGGGGCAATTATTTCTGAAGTAAATGCTTTGCTGAGGCAATCAACTCACATTAATCTTAAAACACTGATTACTGCCCTACACTGAACTAGTCTGACAGTTCCCAATTCTCTATCTTATTTTACTTGTAAACGTAGTTTTACAACAAGCAGTTGATTTATGAATAAGATGGTTTCTGCCCACTTTACGTCGAAAACCCTTACTTCACAGTAATAGGAGTTCTCTGGAAGTTTGCTTTTGTTACATAAATTGAATGAATGTAAATTAATTTTAAAACATTGCCTGTATATTTTGAAATAAATTGTCCAAGCCTGAGTTTTTCACCTAACATAAATTTACTACAAATAACGCACCAAATAAAATGTCCCAATCAGAAGAGAGATTCTGGAAGGTTTGCGTTAATTGTTTTGTCTCTCTTTTTATGCATCATCTGTTACTTTCTGATTTTAAGGTGCATCTATTCATGTTGATGTGTGAGTGCCAGGAGGTTTCTTTATAAGGAATGAAACAATATCATACTGTATGTAGAGGTCCCAGTGGCCTATAGTACTGCATGCTGTCACTTGCCAGCTATGTTTACATTTTTCTTAAACAAAATCTTGTTTTTATGTTAATCTCCAGTAAAAGCATTTCTGTTTTTGAATGTGGCATAATTTAATCTTTTAAAACATTTTTTTTTTCTTTTCAGCTTTACATCTTCCAATCCAGCCTTACAACATGGGTAAAACTCCTGCACCTCAAACTTGAAGCAATCTGCAGTCAGAAACTTTGGTGTGTTAATAGTCCAAGATATCAGAACCTCTTCAGTCACAACTCTGACAGCTGTGCAAGAGGACATCCTTGATCCTTCAAGCCAGGCTTCCGTTTTCCTTCACTCCTCTTCTTAGTCCTTGAGCACTGCCCGTTACCCAACTGCTGTTATAATTGTGTTTTGTGTTCAGATGAGTGAAACAGATATAAATGGCCTTATAGTAAAAAGGATTATTTACATTACTGGTATTAAAATCAGTATGTTCTGTCCCAGCCTCAGAAGTCACAGTCTTGCAGTGACTAGTGTGAAGATACACAGTGAATTTTTTAGGCAGGCAGCACCAGTGTTTCACTTACCATTTTGTTTAATTAGGTTTAGGCAAGACAATTGTGAACACTGCGTTCTCGTTTTTAGTACAGGGCTTCATGGACTTTTCCAGATTCTCTTTGTAGTCTCTGTCTCTGAATCCTGAACTCTGAAGTTGTACTGTGTGTATTTAAATACAGTGTAACTGAAAAGCTATTGTGAAGACTGGAATGAAGACAAATGGATATTTTTATCTTCAGTGGTTTGCTTAAGATGGCTTGAATGACATCTGCCTGTCTTGGTTTGTATTCATAGGGATGAATGATCTGTTTCAGACCCAAATTCATTATAGGTTTTTACTCTTTTTGATAGACCTGGAAATAAAGTTCTAAGACTGGCTACGTATCTGGTGGTTTACTCATCACGCACTGTCCCTCTTGTCCACTTTGTGTGTGAGCTAAGCTGAAAAATTCCATGTCCTGTCAGCTTAAAGTTGGAAGATGTGTAGCTTCTTGTGTATTCTAGTCTCTTGAACTTCTCCCTTGCTTTTTTGCAAATTTAGTCTCGTTTCCAAGTAACCAGAGTTTTGGTTTGTTTGCTAAAGGTTGCAGTCAGCCTCACTAATTCAACAAATTAGTCTTTAGTTTCCAAGCAGGGAAAAAAACACCATATATTTCTAATAAAAATCAAAGTAGTAATTGTGACTTCAAGACAGTGTGTTCTTGCTTTCCTTCTGTTTTTAATGAAAAGGCATTAATTCATCAGTACACTAAAATATCCTTTAGGAATGAAGCACTTGACTGTATGCTTTGATCTTGTTTCAGTTCTGTAGAAAACCTTATGTTTGGGATTTTTGTAATCAGTTCCCGAAGCTTGTCTACTGTTTTTGTGCTGTGGTGTGAGATGTATCCTATGCAAAGCATCCTCTCGTGGAACCTTGCAGTTGTTAAATAGGCTGTGCTTCCTGCCATCGTGTGTTTGGCTCTAGGCTCTCAGAAAGGAGCAGTCATCTTTGTGTTAGTCCCATGGCTTCTCTCTCTTACTTTTTCTTTTTTCTTTTTTTTTTTCCCTCCTCCTGTTGTGTTTTGGAATGCTGTGGTATTACTCTGGTAAAGACCATCAGAAGCAGTTGTCTCCTAGTGTCTCCTTGTATCTTTGGTCTGCTGAACATGGATCTGAAAACGTACTTGCAAATTGTGAAGGAACCTCTGTCTTCCTAATGGAAACTACTAAGTAGATGGGCAGATACAGTTTCCTAGCCATGACTAATGCCAGATATGTACTTGCAGCTCAAGAAAAAAAAAATTGCACAAGAAAGCACAGTTTTCTTTGCAACCTAGATTAAAAACTGGTTTATTCCAGTCTAGCAAAAAACGTCATAAGCTAGAAATGACCTTTACTCAAACTACTAGAGATTTAAAGCTTCTCACACTCACTTTGCTTCAAAATGCTATTCAGCAGAAATTAATCCTGATTTATTTTGGGTGAGCAAGGACAGAACATAAAGTCACAGTACTTTCCTTTTCTTGTGTTTCAAACATCTGCTCTTAAATTGATATTTCATCTCTTGAGGTCCTGTAGTTTGAGTATAGTACCTCCATCAAACCGTCTGGGGTGTTCATCCACAGTTGTGGTGGATGAGAGTTCCTGTAAGCATATTCTGTAATATTTATATGCTTTTCCAAAGTAGCTAAGTCAGCAGATAGCAGATCGTATCCTTAATAGGAACATACACCTCAGGAATAATTTTCCGTAGAATCCTCTTAGAAAAGAGATTGATTGGATAGTAGGTCCAATTTTGCAGGTCTGTGTATTTAGCCTGTTGAATATACAGCTGAACCATCCAGCATTTTCACTTACTTGCTTTTTTAATTCAGGTTGGTCTGCTATGGAATTTAAAAGTTATTAATTCAGTAATTTTTTCAGTATTAACAAAGCATGCTTTTCGTCATAGCACTTGTGGTCTTTCTAGGTTAATCCAGGGAATATATATCATAGTGCATATATTTAATATATTTTTTGTAAGCAAGAAACAGACACACAGGAGAAAGAACATAAGTGGATAATGCAAGAGATCTTATGTCATTCAAAAGCACATCTTTAGTAATGGTGTTAAAATTCATTATTATAAGAACTGATTGTAGAAAGTAATTACTACTAGTTAAGTCTCCTGAAAAAGATTGATTGAGGTGTTTAACCAAACTTTGAATGTCCACATCCTTCCAAGATAGTTCCACTGGAAATTGTGCCTTTCAGTGCAGTTAAGTCCTAGTGATACCTACTGAAGTTTTCAAAATATTTTCTGCAAAATAGTCAGAAATTGTGGCTTTATTTTAGACCAAGTGATCTCTTCAACACTTTGAAAATACTACCTGTACCTAATGTTACTTCAGCTTTCAAATAACAAAAGTTTTAAGTGACTGAGAGATGAAGTGTCCTTTAAATTATGTTAATGTTTGAAACATTCTTTAAATAACTACTAGCTCTGAATAAAATAGCTGAGCAACAGAATTGGCATGTACCTTATTTAAAACTAGCCATCCAGTCACTGTCAGCTAGCCAGATGTAGCTGGGAGCCAAACTCCTGTCCCCAAACAATTCACTAATAATGACATATGGAATGTAATATAAAATACCAATTCATCTGGAATATCTTGATGTTTCTGTGATTACTGTGTTTGTCAAAATTCTCAGATAGCTCTAACTGCTGCGGAATGTTGTAGTTGATATGTTTCTCCTGTAAGGAGATAATATTTGAAGGAAAGCAAAGATAATATGCACTTGCAGGAAAAACTCCTTTTCGAGACTTTTCAAACAAAAGTTTGCTGGGTTAGAGAAGTGTTGATTTCTTTCCCCGCCCCCTCCCCGATCAATTTTATTTTAACAGTAGTCTGAAAAAAATCCTGTTGGTAGGATTTTTGGGGATAGGTTACAAAAAATATATGAGGTTATGATATTCTCTTGGACTATTGCAAAAGAAAAAAAGGCAAAAAGCGTGTTTCTCAGGAAGATCATACCATGTCGTAAGGCTGGAGATGGATGTAAAGCTACAAAGAAAATCACTTACCAGGTAAGAAGGAATTGTTGAGGTGCACAATTCAAAACAAGTATGGTATGTTGTACTTAAGTTGCTGTATCTTCTGTTTAATCTGTACACTGACTTCTCTCTTCTTTTGTTTTCAGATTTATGGTAGGCTGTGGTAGATGTGATGATTGGTTTCATGGTGATTGTGTTGGACTGAGTCTTTCTCAAGCGCAGCAGATGGGTGAAGAAGATAAAGAATATGTGTGTGTGAAATGCTGTGCTGAAGAGGACAAAAAAATGGAGTGTTTTGATCAAAGTGTGCCAGATACTCAAGTGAAACTTGAAATCCATAGAGAAGAAAAAGCAATTGAATGTGAAAAATCGGGGATGTCGAAGCAAACACCTAACCTAAACGTAACAACTGTAACAAAGCAAACAGAGGACACTGGAAAGCACAAAGTCAAAATCTTCAGACGGGTGAGTCTTAATGCTTAAAATTCTGATCATTATTGGGGATGGAATGAGTTTCCTCCTAACCCCTGCCGTTTAATATACAATGTTCCAAACAATTTCTGTGAGTCTTTTTTGAAACCTCATTATTATTTTCAGAATTACTTCATTTTCTAACTGTCTTGACTCTTTTGAGGTGACATTGCTGAACTTCTCTCATTTTAATGAAGGTCTTTTTTGGTTTTTTATGTCATAATTTATTAACCAAAGGATAATTTGCAAGAGCTGTATCACAGAATGACTAGGTTGGAAAATATCTTTGAGATCATCTAGTCCAACTGTACCTGTCCTCTACTAAACCATATCTCTAAGTATCTCTACCTGTGTTTTAAACACATCCAGGGAAGGTGACTCAACCACCTCCCTGGGCAGCCTGTTCCATATCCCAACAGCTCTTTCAGTGAAGAATTTTTTCTTAACATCTAATCTAAACCTGCTCTGGCACAGCTTCTTGCCATTTCCTCTTGTCCTATCACCTGTCACTTGGCTGAAGAGACCGTTGCCCACCTCTCTACAACCTCCCTTCAGGTAGTTGTAGGCAGTGATAAGGTCTCCCCTCCGCCTCCTCTTCTCCAGACTAAACATCCCCAGCTGCTCCTCATACAATTTGCCCTCCTTACCCCTTTGCCAGCCTGGTTGCCCTTCTCTGGACACACTCCAGGACCTCAATGTCCTTCTTATGGTGAGGAGCCCAGAACTGGACACAGTACTCGAGGTGTGGCCTCACCAATGCCAAGTGCGGGGGCACAATCACCTCCCTAGATCTACTGGCCACATTATTTCTGATACAAGCCAGGATGCTGTTGGCCTTCCTGGCCACACTGCAGTCTGCAGTCAGCCAACACCCCCAGGTCCTTGTCTGCCTGACAACTCTCTAGCCAGTCTTCCCCAAGCTTATATCACTGCGTAGGGTTGTTACGACCCATGTGCAGGACCCTACACTTGGCCTTGTTAAACCTCATCCTGTTGGTCTCAGCCCATCTGTCCAGTCTGTTCAGATCCCTCTGAAAAGCCTCCCTACCTTCAGTAAGATGTTTTTATTACAATTCTTTTGAGTCTTTTAGTATATAGTGTCTTACTGATCATAATGTAATTAGCAGTAATGCTTTATGTGTTATTTCTGAATAGTAGTTTTTTAAATTCTGACATGTAAGCTTTTCTGTTTAATTTTAGTGTACAGTGATCAAAAGTGACTTTCCTGTGGATACTGGTTAATTCTGTTCATTGGTAACCCTGACCTTTTCTGATAGCTGAAAACATAGTAGTTTTCAGCATAGAGCTTAACTGCACACTGCCCACAATATGTCTGTATTCTAATGTGTAAACATTTATTTCAGGAATCTGGTGATGGAAAGAACTTATCTGAGTCTAGAGACTCAGATACTAAAAAAGGGCAACACTTTCCTGCTCGAAAAGTGTCACAAACTGCTGTAAATCCTCGGCGGTCCCCTGAAGATAAAAATGAAAAAATAAATAAGGAATCCCTCAGTGTGGCTGAAAGGTCCATGAAATCAGGTAGTGAGTTCTGGTGAAGTACTCTCCATTGTAATCCACACACATGTACAGTGAAAGGCTAAGCTTTTCAAACTACATTTTGTAATGCAAGTGACGGTCCTCTGAAGAGCTCTTTGTTCACATGATATTTGTGATCTTTATTTCTCATCTCTTGTTTTGTTTAGCACATAGATGTTTTCTGTGTAGATGTGTGTCTCCTGTTTGAGTAGTAGCGAATGTTCACATACTAATGGGAGAAAAAGTACACAAAAACACCTCTGTAAACTTTATTTCACATTGCAAAAAATACTCTTGAAATGCTTTTCCATAAAATATTATTAAATACTTAATGTACGTAAAAGCATTTCAATTGCTCTATAAATTATTCTTGGACTTATGGATGTCTCTTGCACAAACTGACATATAATTTGATCAACTCATTTCAAAGGGAGATGTTTTATTGCACACTGAGCCATCAGATTTTATTTGAAAGACCCAAGGGACATATGTGCCCTCCCTAGCTCCTTTCCAGGAATCATAATTCTTCTGAGATCATGGTAAGATGAAATTGTTACCGTTTGGGACTGAAATATCAAGAGCAAAGGTAGTGAGATTTTTGTGTGAGAACTGTGTCTTTTATGTACTAAACTCAAGCTTTGAATTCTTAACTTAAAAAAGGAATAAATGTGCTCTTTTCATCTTTCGCCAGTGCTTATGCATTCTAGAAGCTCTTTTGGTGGAAGAAAGCAATTGAAAATTTCAGGGTTAAATGTAAATCTAAATGTAGATACCAGATGGTATCTTTTAGATTTCAAACACTTTGCTCTTCAACTTTGAAATTCTGAGTCAGAAAATAATTTACATCTTTTTTTTAACTGCAAATTATATGGAGTGAAATGAGTCTTTGGCATCCATGAAAAAATTGTTCTAAAATATATTAATTGAACTAAGAGATGACAAAAAGATTTTTATAATTTCAATTTCAGACTAGAAGTTAATCTTAAAAGTTATTTTTAATAGAGGGGAGCATTAGTCATTAAGCAATACATTTGTCTTGATCTCTGAACTTGAATTACGCTTATATTTTTTATTGCTAACTTGCTCATTGCCTCCTTGATATGGGTCTGTTTTTTCAGACAGTTGAAACTTTACTGAAGTGTTGCTGGCATGTAGAGGTTTTCCACTTCCCCTCAGGGAACATTTTAAAAAAGTTTTATTCCAGTTCTTCATCCTCCTTCTGAGGAGATGAGCAAATAAAAGCATCATTAGAGCTGTTCTACTTGAGAAGCCTAGTGCGTGAATACTTTAGATTTCAGCTGTCTCAGTTCTGTGCCACCTTGCTGGTGAGGAAGGGGAAATCAGTAACTTGTGTAGGGGTTAGTGTCACATTAATGAGTTGATGATCCAACCACCCAGTCTGCTTAATGGGAAAGAAAATGTCTTTTTATAGCTACTTGAAAATGTAGTTAGTTTGCTTCTGGTATTAATGCGTTTAAAGCTGCACTCAGTGGGTGACAGAAATAACAAAGGAGTGATTATTTTTACTGGAAAACAATCAAGTTAGATCTTTATCAGTTCAGTTGATTTTTTCAAAGTAGAATGTGAATTAATTAGTATTATTTCCCATTGCTTTCATAAATACAAGGCTATTGCTCTAAATCAGTGACATGTTTCCATGCTGAGACAAAAGAGCTTTCAGTTTGCACTCTGAAAATTAAAGTTTGAAGGAATTTGGGTTTTTTGCTGTAATGATTTCAATTTGATTAGAAATTTCCATGATTTGTATTATTTATGACCTGAACCTTACAACGGCCTTGTTAAAGAGTGACTGTTACCTCAATCAGAAGATGAGATTATAATGGAAATAATGTCTGACAGAGAAATGCTAAGTTTAATGAAAAATGCTATTTTAGAGTCTTAATATGCTTATAATAAGTGCTTCCTAGTATGTTATTTCTCAACTTACTCATTGAAAAAATAATCTATGCTTTTACAAAAGTTCAGATTCAAAAATCCTACTTAAGATCAAGCTAAGGAGCACCAATCATCTTGATTCAGTGTAGAAGAAAATACTGTAAGTCAAAAGCTCTGCTTGTTTCTGCTAAGGGAGTTTTTTCAGCATTAATCTTTGTAATACAAAATCTAAACCAAATAAGGAAAAAAACCACTAAAGAAAAAAACCCCACAAAAAATCACAGAATCTTTTAAGGACACTGACTCAAAGTATA
>VZTU01001129.1:0-11118 GCA_013400835.1 Zapornia atra
AATTTACAGTATTGAAGTTATATGCCCCAAGGTATCTAAATTCCAGTTAAGATCTGAAAAGAAAGCTGTAAAATATATCCAAGTTCTGATTGGACAAGTTCATTAATAATTTTAGTGCTTTTACCCTCCACATCCAATATATAATTCTTATTAAACAGGTAAATATCAATTAATATTTAACAATTTTCAGGGCAAAACCCTATCTTTTGATTTTCGTATCACAGTACCACATGACCTCTGATTTTTTTCATTTATATACTTTTTTCCAATCCTTTTGAGGTTTGTACCTTGTGTGCAGTAAGAACATGATTGTTTCAAATTCAATCTTTGTGCACTGACTGAAAAAAAATACATAGCCTTTGGATACAAACACTGTTGTCTCTGAAGAATATCAAGCAACATTCTGTTGTTTTTTTAATCAGATTACCAGGGATGTGATTTCTTTGGGTTACTTTGAAGAGTTATGGCAGTTCATAAAACAGTACTATGGGATTCTGTTGGTATTACTTAATGGACATTTGTTTGTTCCTATTTCTAGTTGGAATTATTTACTTTTACATTTGATGCAAAATATTGAATATTATTTTTTAATATTTCTATGGAATTTTAATTTTAAACCTTCCTGTAGAGGTGCATATTCAGATATATCCATATTTGAAGTGAACATAAAGGGCTCTTACAGGTTTTCTTTCCTTTCTGCCAAAAGAGAATTGGTTAATAAAAATCCTATGTTATTCTGTGATGAGCCTATGCTGTTTTTTTTCTATGAAATATCTTACATTTCTTTGACTTGTCTTTATACTTTTGTTGGTGACATACATGTTGCTCTTTAATAAACACCAATACTTTTATTACTTAATGCTATTAGCAATCTGTCACAATCAAAAGACTTACATTATGTTTGCATGGGTTATTTAAGCACTTGATGCTATGCTAATAATAAAGTACAAACACTTCTTCATAACTTTTCACACAATCAGAAGAGTATATACAAAAAAGCTACTGCATTGCAGGAAAAAAAATATCTATTTTTCCTTGATGTTCTGCAAATTCCTTATTACAGTGTTACTTGACTATCAAAGTAATTTTTCATCTCAGGAAAAATAAAACTGAAAGACATCATCATCATCATCATCATCATTATTATTATTATATAACTAGAAGAATAAACAGTGTTACACCAGTTGATACCTATAGAGAAAACTGATATTTTTCTGTGAACTTTAATTACTGTACTCTCAACCTTCTACTCAATGAAGCTCAAGGAATGTTAAATTAGATGCAAGTGAAAGGAAGAGGAAGTTTCTCTTGCACAGGTTATACAGAGTACTTGGGCTTTTCCAAAATAATGGAAAGGTTAGTTTTTGTATGATGATAGTCTGTAAAGGGCTTGAGAATTTTTTCATAGTTACATGTTATATGTTTCCTTACTTCTCTTTAAATTGTTCTTGTCATTTCTGAAACAACAGGACATGATTCCTCTTCACATAAATCACATAACTACCTCAAAAGTTACTGGTTACTCAGAGTGAAACAATATTGAGCAGACAGCTCAATAATAATACACACTAATATAAATAATAATACACACTAATATTGAGCAGACAGCTCAATATTAGTGTGTATTATTATTTATATTAGTGCATTTATTATTACACATTGTTAGTGTATTTATTATTAATATTATCAGTATTAGTGTATATTATTACTTATAATGTTATATGTTGTAATAACTTTAAAAATATTATGAAAGTTGTTGCTTTAGAAAACCATCTATAAAAGAATTCTTAAGTACTAATTCATGGTTTCAGATTGGAAAAGGTACTAATATAAAATTAAAAGAAATTGATCTCAAAGAAATTTCAAGCTATGGAAAAACACTAATAATCAGCATAGTTCCTTGAGTTCTCCTATTATAATGACAAATGTGAAATACTTTATCTAAGAATTAAATTTCATTCAGAAGAATCCTGCATGTAGTGACTCAGTGAAAGTTACGTTATTTGTCTGCATAATTACATCCACAAGCACGGCTGCTTCATGCAAACAGATGTCATGCAGAGTGCTGTTTTAAAGGAATCAGCACGCATCTGATTCCTGCGTAACACAAATGTGTACTCCTGCTAACAACATGAGCTAGATCTGCTTTAAATTACTTCAATCATTTCAATATTTATTTTTTTCTTTTACACTTTGTTACAAGTTTCTGTCTGTAATGTAAGGCATTCTAACCCTGTTAAGATGCTGAGAACTTTTAAGAACTGAGTTTCACCTGTGCCTGTTTTAATCACCAACCAGGTCAGGAGATAAGTACCAGGCCTTAAAAGGTGGGGGTGGAAATGGTGAGTTGTTATAATTGTTGGTCTCAGTCAAGTAAGGCAGAAGAGCCTTGAGGAGATGTGTTTTGTAGGAGGTAATATAAAGGTGTGGGAACAGTGTGTTCTGAACTATATGTTATCTTGGGTTTTAAGATGACAATAGCTTAGTTTTAGTACTTGATTTAAAGAGGCAAATTCAGGGTTTGGCTGTGCAAGGGATTGAAATGTTGCAACTCTCAAAAGAATGCTGCAATAAGCCAGCTGAAGGAATGCTTTGGTAAGTCATTATGGTCCTACACTTCAGTGCTGTGGGAATTGTGATTATTGGGAGATGGTTATGCTGTAGAGTCTGGTATTTTTGCATCCGCTAAATAAGATTGGTTTGGGTTTTTTTTTTTAATCCATTAGCTCATTATGTTTTCTGACCCATTATTCATATTGGCCTATCATTACTTGTCTGTCACCTTTCTCCTTTTATTAAAGTGATTTTCATTCTGAAACCTCATTAATGCTCTATAAAGTTAATAGGAAACTTCTTCTACTACTTAGTGTAGCTTAGAAAAGTCTGGTTACAGACTAAGACTCTGAATTTGAGTTCCTAATTCTGTTGAT
Source organism: Zapornia atra (assembly GCA_013400835.1). Lineage (NCBI taxonomy): Eukaryota > Metazoa > Chordata > Aves > Gruiformes > Rallidae > Zapornia > Zapornia atra. The sequence continues at coordinate 2,931 of VZTU01001129.1, forward strand.
ATCTATGTGTCTAATCCTGGGGGAGTTACTTCATTTGTGTTGCTGCTCTCAGTTTTGTACCTGACTCTTTCAGTCTATAGGAGATTCAGGACAGAATGTATTGTTCTCCTAAGAGCTAAGAATGAAACATGTCCCAACTCCTAGTCTACTCTGTAGAAAACCTAGTTTAAAATTTTGTAGGTGAACTCTTATGGACCTGCTGTTCTTATGCCTTCTTGAAGTCTTTCTGCTTCCTTGCTGTACAGATAAAATTCCTCACAGGGCCATTTGATTCCAAATATGGTTTTTAAACACACCAAACTAGATGAGAAGTAAAAGACTGCAGATAAGATCTTGGAAAGGGAAGAAAAGAAACTAAAAATGTGTGAGCAAACAGAAAAGCATTGGCTCTAACAGAGAAACCTAGCTGTGGTATTCCTTATACCATCCCCTTTGCTCCATCAGAACAGGAGCTAAGCATCTCAGTGTCTTAGCTGCACCAAGGCTTAAAGAAGCATTCACTAGAGGCCCATCTGCTAAGGTGTGCCTGAGTAAGTAATTTGCTTTATTAGTTTCTATGGTAACATGCCACTACATAAAGCCAAGAACTACATCCACAAGGTGTAGTGTTAGTTCAGCCATGAGAATGCTGACACTGCGTGTTGGATAGCTAAAGTCATTGGAAAAATAAGATATAGTGGGAGCAATCTAACTGTAGAACTAAGAGCTGAAAATCTCAAACCATAATCCTGAATTGCCTTGCTATGGTGATGTAACTTTTTTGTCTGGGAGATGGCAGTGCAAAAGGCCTTTAAAATCATGACTGATGGAAAAACTCATAGAATGGTAAGGGCGGTGAAACATGTAATGCTGGGGTCCTTTTGTAAAGGTTTTACATATCTGAATTAATTCCACTGAGACCTTTGTAGCTCTGACCTATCTATGAGGTTCTTAAGATGAAAGGCAGACTCCAAGAATAAAATTCCTGACTAGTACCTGTTTGAAACAAGGTGAAACACCCTCTCAGGTCATACCTTCAAAAAGAACTTCCCCTTGTAGCTTTCAAAAGGCCATGCTGCCTCAGTGACTGAGTGACTCTTGGCACTTTCTTCTAAGGCTGAACTCTCTGCTCACAGAATCCTTGTATTCATCCTTTCCAGGAATAATATATACTTATGTATAGGCTTATTTTCATTGAGATGTTGATAGCCTACCTCTACTTCTTAACAGTTTCATAATATTCACTTTTCCTCAAGACCTTGATGCATTATTTCAGTGCCAGCTTTGTCAAGGGGCTTCACTGTTTTGTTTAACCCCAACTGTCTTTCCCTGTCCTGCTCTCCACTTCGACCATCTGCCTTATTTCGTGTAATTCACTTGGAATAATATGTATAATTTTTTTTAAATGTTAATCATTATGGAAGTCTTACTGCTCTGTTGATTAGATGCCAGGGGGAGCCAGGCTTACCAGTGCTGCCTCTACACCTGTTTTGTTCAAATTGCTTGGGAAAAGCAGAGCTCTACCTGCCTTCAAAGAAGAGTAATATGTGGCTTGGATTGTACAGCCTGTGGGTGCTGTGGAAGAAGGTGGTCGTACACATTATGGCGTTACACTGTCAGATTGACTTTTACCAAGGTTTCCTTGACCCTTTTCCCCCCTTGTTTGCTTTTTGGTTGGCAGGGGGTGGGTGGTGTTTGTTTGGATTTGTTTCCCTTAAGCATTCTCTGGATATATGGTAATGAACGAAGATTGAATATATCTACAGCTGGTAGACATGCCAGCCTTTTCTATTAGGGTCCGGTGAGCAAAAATAGGGCACACCAGGCTGTAAAGTTGTGGGGAAATGTAATTGCATGAGCTAGGACCCTGTAAGTAACTGGAGAGTGTATGTATAGTCTCCTCTCCTACAATTAGAGTACTGTTAAGAGTTTTGGATCTTTCTGCATCCTCCCTTCCTGTGAGCATCAGAACTCTTGTATGGGGTCTTGTGAAAGTAAAGGTGTAGACAGTTAACGTGTGTCATATATGGGCTACAATTTAGGGACTTAAAGCTCAAACCAAAACATTAGTAGCCATGAAATGTATAACTCCTGTGAACAACACCTCTTTGAAGCGTTCAGTTCTCATTTCAGACCAGAATTTATTTTGGTGTATGAAATTCATGTGACTTTTTTCAGTTATTTCTGATTTAGCACGTGTCACATCTTACAAGCAGAAATGCAGTCTTCCAATTTCTAATATGTGAGTCTTGTAATATATAATGTATTCCCCTCTGGGTGTTCATGCTAATACAATGAGGTCTGATATAGAAAGGCTTACATATTCCTCACAAGTCAAACTTCCTTTTTTTTCCACTCTAACTCAGGTAGGAACTTACAGTTACACCTGGCTTTGCTTGAAATCCGAGATGAAGCAGTCAATTTGTTGTTTTGTCATATGCACAGTAATACTATATGACATGAACCTTAATATAAAGCCATAGACAAATTCTGTGTTTAAAAAAAAAACCCAACAAACCTCAGTTCTAACAAGGAAATCTAATTTCTGCACTACTGTCAAGCTTGGAGTTGTTATAGTTAGCAGCTTTTGTCTGCGAGCTTCTGAGCACTAGGTGCTTTCATAATAAAAGAATTTTGAGAATGGGAATGAACGGACAGGCACATCTAGCAAAGAAAGGACTGACTACATTAGTGATTTCCTTTACTTAAGTCAGATTGGGGAGTTTGGAATGGCAGTGTACTTTAAAATTATCTCATAGTAATGCCAGCTTGGGTATTTTATAGTATTTAGTCCTTTCTCCATAACTGCTCTCACAGCTGTGGGGTTTTTTTCAGTAAAGGGTTTTGAGGCAGTAGACTGAAGTACCAAAGTATCTTTTGTTCAGAAGTTCCCACTGCTGTTCTCAAACCATAACCACTGGAAGGACCATCTGGGGATGGGTACTGGCACACAAATAATGAGCTCTTAGAATAAGGCACTATTAAGGTTTTTCCACGTCAATATCAGAACATGAAAACCTGAGGCCTGTGTTAATAGGCATTCTAATTTTGCTTCTTCCTCACACTAGCTGAGTATGTAGAAATAATCCTTTCCTGCTCCACTGAACAGTGCACATAAACTTTAAGCAAAATAGTCTGAGAGCCTATTGCTCAGGCGGATGTGTAGTGCCATTTTAGAGACCCCAAGTCTCTGACTGATACTAGCAGCTCCGAATCTAGATGCATGCAAGATGAAAACTAAAAATCCAGGCTCCTACTCCTCCAGAGCAACAGATAAATGCCCTAGTATGCCATGCGTAGCTTCTATAGCTAATGGTGGACAGCTTTGAGCAACCAAGTATTATACTTCAGAACTGATTATAAATGAACTAGAAATTAGTTTATAAATGAAATTTCCTTACCCCATGCTTTCAAATGTAATTAACATTTCATTCCATTATGATGTGGAACTTTGAGGCTGATATCAATCACCATTTGTGTAAATTTGCTCAGTAAAGGAAAATCCCAGACCCAGCAAACTGTTGAGCTGTTGGTCTTTTTCCTTTGGAAATGCTTGGAGACTTGTCATGGCTTAAACCAGCAACTGAACACCACCAGCTGCTTGTTTCTCCCCTCACAAGGGAGTGTGAGTCGGAGGTGGCTAGAAAGCTAGTGACTTCAGGAGAGGGATGTCTTAGAGAAAAAAGCACTACGCAACACACATGCGTTTCTCCTCCAATGCCTGCATTCTCCTGTTTAGGTGTGATCATATAGTAAAAGTTGCAAGGAAGCTGTTGGCTGTGGCAGTTCTTGGGTGGGTGCAGCAAGGGCTTGATTGCTAAAGCGACTCTAGTAGCAATGGCACAGAACTGTCTGCTTAGGCCCCAGCTCTCTTACATGCTGCTGTTTGCTCTTAACGACAGCTAACTTATTTTTGTTGGTTTGCCAATTAATCTGTTTCAAATATTAGGGTTATAATCTGTGTGAAAACAGATGTGCCACAGAAGTGGCTAGCTGCCATCATGGTTCAGATAATCCAGTGATAAATAGAAAAGCAAAGAAAATATATCTGAAGAGCTTGTTTCCACCCTCCTCAGCAGCTGGTATCTTCTGAATGGCTTGTACTAGAATGGCTTTCCTGTGTGGGCTTGGGGAGGTTCGTATGGTCAGCAAATATCTTTCATGTGGGGAAGAGTTACATATCTCTGTACTTATCAGAGAAATGTCTCCCTCTGTGGTAGCTGTGGCCAATATTTCAACGTTGTGTTTCTGTGCAATCTGCAGTTATGCTGAACTGAAGTAGCTTGCACTGCTCATGCAAAGTCCTTTGAGGGACAGTTTCTATCGCATGTTTTCTAGAAAACACTCTGTTGAGGACCGTTGTAATCCATTTTACTGCTGCTTCTGACATAACCCTGCTAGGCCAGACTGGTTGCAGCTGGATTGTCTACTGCAGCTAGCTTATAACACCAGTGAAGCCCTTGGGCAGAGGTGCCAGACAGGCATGAGATCTGCCTTTCTGCCATGGATATTTTCTCTCTTCTCATGTCATGCTGGCACATCCCCTCTCTGTTTTGCATTTCCCAAGTCTTCAGGCTTGAATTCCTTTATCCTTCGCACAGGTCTGGAAAATTGTTTGCGGAGTCAACAGGTGTTCTTCAATACTTCAGTAAGAAGTGAAATCCTCTGTGGGGCTGAGCTAACCATTCTACTGTAAATCTTTTCCCAGATCAAAAATAGTTTTGTGGGTCTTTAAGATCTTAGGTGTCATGTGTTCTGTATCAAGCACCAGAAGAACATTCAAATTGATGTGAAATTATGGCAACAAATGGGAACCAAATCATACTGTCTTGATGTATGCTGTAAGGCTAAACTGTTTATGGGGACATAATCACCCAACCCTTAATGGTAGACTGCCCCAAGAAGGAAAGTTCTTCCTTTCTCAAGATATCAAAAATGAAGAGTTTTAGAGCAGACTACTTCAGGACAAATTTGTGATCTACTTAACTCGTACTTCAATCATGCATTGTTGTGGTTTTTTAAGCCTTTCAGGAAATTGCCTTCATACTAACTGGATGATTGTGCTGTGAACTAGGCACAAAACCAATCTAAGCTTAAAAATTACCCTCCCCTCTTTCTTTAAGGGTCTCTTTAAATATGTGTCATTTCAGGGTGTCTTAATCTATTGCTGTAGAAGTGTTACTGAATAAATAGGTAGTAAACTTACAGGAAAATATATGGAACATATGCCATCAGCCATATGGATGTGGTGTGTCAGTGTGCTCTGACCTTGGCACTATGCTATCAGGTCATTTCAAATTCTGCTTTTGGAAATAGCTGCAGCTTGTTCTACAGCAGCATGGGCATGTGGCCACTGGGTCACATCATAGTATTCAAACTTGCCATATGGGTATTTAATTTATCCAGGTGGCTTTAGCCTTTAGCCTTCTGTCTCCAGACATTATGAAAGATCATTGCAGACTTGCCAAACCCCACTTCTACATGTAATGTAACTTTACAGATGCTAAGACTTGTGTCCATAAAAGACTAAACTCACTTTATGTTGTATCATTGAAACTATAATAATCTTCCTGGTGTAAAACCTTCTGGTGGTAAATATATCGCTGTGTGTGCTTTACATATTGTATAATTAATATATAATGTATAGGAAAACAAGAGCTAAAGTTGCTTCCTATTTGGAAGGCATGTCATAAAGCTGATTCCTTATTTTATTTTCTGTGGTCATTACAACCAACTGAGAATGTGAATTACTTAAGGTATTTATAAAGCAGCAAAATATTCATAGAAATTGGTTAAGCTACTTTAAATATTTATAGAAATAATGACAATTTCCATCTGTCACCCTGTAAATGGTACTGATGATTGCTCAAGATCTGTAATACTTGAAACTGTCTGGCACTCCTAGAGAAGGGTGGGGAGAGAAGCTGTTTGTTTTTCTCCTATGTAGATTAAAAAAATAATATACACAATTGTACAAATGTAATAACTCAGAAAATTATGTTCATAATGCCTTAGAAAAACAAGCTCTGATTTCTAAATGTAAATAAAACCTTGCAAATCCCACCCTTAACTCTAAATCTTTCTAACACATCTCTTGTATTTTGATGACGTAGAGTCAAAATAATCAATTTGTAAGACAACCTATTAATGCTTAGTCTTCTGGAGGAAGGATGTGGTGTGTGTGGAAAAATGGCTGTAAAAGTGGTTTTTTTAATTTTCCAAAACACTACCTCACAGCATAAAGCTGTCATAAAATTGCTTTATCATCACCACTACTTGTTGCATGTTATGAGTTACCACCCCCATTATCAGTGGTGGTGTGAATGGTGTGGGACAGACTGGGACTCTCTAAGCAGTTTCGTATGTATCAAAGAAACAAAGGACTTCAGCAGTCCCTAGATGACATGTCCTGAGGGTGCCATTTACAGCCACTCCTTCAGTGGCTCTTTCCCTGCTCTGTAAATGCATACTGAAGGACTGCCAGCTGCATCTCTGATGGATTTAGTATAGCTATGCAATTGCTCTGCTTTTTGGTACTAATAGCAGAAAATGGTATTATCCTTTAGAACAAGTACCTGGCAATCACTTATGTAAGTTCTGAAGATACTTGGGGCTCTCAAGTCCTGCATTTGTCTTCTAACAAAGTGTAATTTCTCTGATAAATTAGTACCATCCAAGTGGATTCTATAGTCTTAAGGCTGTGGCCATTGCTTTTCCAGGGTGCTGTGTGTGCACTTTTAGGAAAGATGATTGCTGTTCTGAGCAGTCTAGGGATATTCAGTGTGATGGCAGATTTAAGAATTTAACACTTGATTGTGGTATGCAGAGGACTAAGTAACATGGTGCAGGGTACTGTTATTATTGATTGAAATACAAAGGGGTTTTTTTGAAGCAACTTCTTCTATTTATAGAATTTGACTTGGTGGGGAAAAAACCTTGTTGAACATGCTGCAACCATACTTTGTTTGCAGTACATTAGTGAGGTGTTTTGATACACCACAGACTAATCAATCAGGTTGATATTTAAGCCTAAGAACAGTTTTTTGCTTAAAAACCTGTCCATCTTCTGCTAATCTTTGCTCATTTCTTTTCCAGGTTTTGTCTAGATTTTAGGATCAGCCAGAAAACGGGCTGGATAAGTGAAGTAAATTGCAACATGGGACTGGGAGGGGAGCAGTAAAATCAGACCTCATGGATCTGAGCTCCATAAGCCACTTCTGTTTGTCAAGGGGAACAACGCCCTCACCTGCAGACCATCAAAGGGTAAGTAGTTTTAAGATGAAACCCAAAAAACATTTTTACAGTCATGTTTTGAGGGTTTTTCTTTCTTCTTGCCCTGCTATCTTGTAAGGGACTGGGATGTGCTATTTATCATAGTCCAGGGGAACATCACCACAGCTTCTGAAGACTTGCAAGAAGAAAAACGTGCCTTCCTCTTATTCAACTTTCCTTGTCAGGGGTGTCCTACAATCTCAATGTAGAAATACCTGCATTCTGGTGGCTTTGTTTAGGTTTAAAGACTAAGAATGAAGTAGAGAAGTGTTAACATGTCTGAGAATCATTCTTTACAAGTTCAAGGTGTGCTTTACTTGAAGATTAATTTGTTCCACCTTTAAGAAATAAGCATGGTAAAAATACTTGTTCTCTTAAATCTTATATCTAAATGAAAAATTTTCTTTCAGTGTTTTAATGCATTGGCGAAGCTCTTTTATTTCCCTATCATAGAGTATTTTGAAGGTAGTTAGGTTCTAAGCAACACTTGACCCCTGTAGTAGACCTTTCACAGCTCAGAGTAGAGAGGTATAAAGAAGAAAACAAGTATCAGTTACCTTGATGTCCCTGCACAACTAGCTTTGTACTTTTAAGTGTGGTTTACTTGATGCTTTATCTAAAACAAACCAAGGGAAAAAAACAAGAAGTACTTTGTCATTGGTTGTTTTAGGAAAGGTTTTCCTTTTTTTCTGGTCTTTTTAGCTGTTAATCCTTTGACTAGAAGATTAGGAGAATCACAGTTGCCTCTTTGGCTGTACTACTTAACATTCACTAAAAAAGCAACTGCAGAAAGTCACGTGCTTATTTAAGTGGAAGTGACAAGATTTCTTGACTTTGGCATGACAAAGGCTGACTGCAGCATGGCTTGGCAGAAGCAGAGCAATTTAAGGGAGCTGCTCTTTCCTTATTTAAATGTAGTGCTGTCCATTATGTATGT
>VZTU01001135.1:0-21665 GCA_013400835.1 Zapornia atra
AAACTAGATTTGAGCAGGGAATTTGAAATGTTTCATTGTGAAATCCAAATTCCTGACATGTTAAATGTATTGGGTTTGCACTGACATCAAAATCTACAGAAGAAGTGCAAGGGCTACACCAAAACCGCTTTTGTTTTGGTGTGTGTTTAAACTTGCTGGTTTTACTGTTTAAACTTGCATATGCTTGTGTATCAGAAATTCTTAAACCAAACATTCTGTGCTGATCCACAAGAGTTATTACTGCTAGGAGAGTAGAAATGTTTCAAATATATCAAACGTTATAGAGATTAAGATGTGAGAGACTGAATCTGTGCTCACAGCCTGCGTGAGTGAAAACTCAGTCAAATTTTTACACTAGGCTCTTATGGGTTACCCTTCAAAATAAGGTCAAGATAATTAATTCAGAGAGTCTATATAAGCATTTTATGACAACCAAATTAATACTAAATGAGTTCATCATGATTAACATCATTACTATAATATCAGAACAATTACACATGGTAGGGCCATTATTTTGACTCAGTCCAGTTTTGATCTACTTCACAGTGTAAGAGCATGTGCTTCTGAGCTGAAGATACAGTTGATCAGCAGAAGCAATGTATTTTGTAAGGAATAGTACCTAAATCTAGATATTTGTATATAGCAAAAAGGTGAAGGTCCATAAGTTTTCAGCTCTTTGTAATAACCTCTTTTTAATGGGTAAACTTGGAAATGCTCACCTCAGTCTCTTCTTGCACAGGTTTCTTGCAACTGCACTGTATTTATTGATGTTGGTAGAGTTGCTTCTTACCTACCTGGGGATAGAATAAAGTTCATGGTTTGCATGTAAAGTTGCATTCATGCCAAAGTAGAATTAGCTTATTATCTTCTTTATCTGCTTTGGAAAAAAATCTATGGGACAGATTTTCATCTTGTGCATTTTTGAAAAACTTCTGTTGACATTGAGGGAAATATTCAGACTCAGTCCTATTGTTTCTCATTCATAATGATGAAGCGATCACACCCTCAGCCCCACCGAACTTTAATTAAGATAGCAGTCTAAGAGACTGTAATAATAACTCATTGTTGACAGCAAATAATAAAAAAAAATCAATTAATTTGTTTTATAGTCTTCCTCTGTTTTACATTAGGTAATGTAAAGGAACAGCTTGGGGCTATCATTAATGTTAAACACTTGATGGAATGCTTTAAACTAACCAACTTTTAATTCAATCATTTCTTTTCCTTGAAGTTCTGGATGATCTAAAACTTCATTTCCAGAGTAGGAAACCACAGCTTTTTTGGAAGCATGAGTGCATTTTTTACTATAATGCTTTCCATGTCCATTTACATGCATTTTTAAGTAATTTTATTTTTCTACAGTGACTGTTTGAATTCTGTGTTTCCAAGAAAGTTTCTTTTTCCAGCATATCTGGCTTTTATACATTCTGGAAGCAAACGTAGCCCGCATATGTATTACCAAGACATATTTTTATCTGAGAACTGTTGAACCCTTCCTTCACTTCTGTTCTTTTTTGAGCAATAGTAAAATGCCCACTTTTCTGTAGATTCACAGTTTACAAAAAAAAAATCTTCATAGCTGAGTTCTCTATTCCTACTGATTACTGCTTCTACTATAATGCAGTAACTAAAACTTTGTCTTCTCACAACATCATACCCTGAATTTGTGGATGATAAGCTATAAAGAGCATGCACTACCACAGGAACTGTAATTGATTTTCTATATGTAACAGTAACTTATCTTGTACCCCAGATCAGCACTAAACAACGGATAGCCATTATTTCTTTACAAATAAAAAGTATTTTGGGGTTTTTTTCTCATTATAATTAATGAATTACTATATTTTAAATTATTATTTATTATGATATAATATTTTTAAAGCAGTTTTCAGCAATGCCAAATGCACATGTGAGATACTGCATTTTGTTCAAGGAGTTTTGGGGGGTGTGTGTTTGATTATTTCCTCATTTTAATAATGCAATTAGACAATTATTTAATGCTTTATGAAGTCCTGCTTGCCATGGTGAGCTCTTCTTTGTTTTAGGAGAGCCAAATTCAACTTGATTTCAGAACAGCCTAGATAGTAGTATTATGGGCAGTAGTAGCATCCTTGGTGATTTTTTTCTTTTGTAATGGAAGAAAAGGGCTAAAGGACTGTGAATGAGACATGTGAGTGTGTTCATGCATAAGGATCCTCTTCCTCATCAATGACCTCTATGCAACCCCCTGCACACACCATATTTCAAAGAAATGTATCTGTTAAAACCCCTGTGCTTCGTTTGATACAAAGCAGAATATGAAGGAACACATGTGCTGCCCAGGCAATATGCAGCTTGTACTACATATTGGCTTCTGAGCTATAAAAACGCTTTTGCCAGATATTTTCTCCTCCTCTCTGCTCTTGCTTCTCTTGGCAACCTTTAAAGAAAACTGAAAAATATGAAAAATACCAAAGTTCTTCAGAAGGCTCCTTTCTTAGAAATTGTGTTGAAACCATTTTATCTCTCACTGAACGGTGCTTTCTGTCAGGCATCCTTGGGAAAGTACTTTCTACGTGACTGGGAAGTATAGCTATCTGCCACTCCTACCTGGCAGTATGAATGAATCAAATGCTACTTAAAGGACACTCAAACCTTTTCTTCTAAAAACATGGGTTTATACCATTCCAAGGATTTCTGTGTAGACCCTAAGCCCTTTATCTCTCTCCTTTTTCTAAACTTTTCGGAATGGAAAGCTACTTTCTGCACAATATTCACCGTTTCAAAATGTTACTGCTCCTCCAGCCTTGTATTTGAGAAAGAATTTTACTTCTCCTTTCTGCAGATACCTGTATACTCTTGTCCTTTAAATTCCTTGGGTTTATTCCAGTTTTCCCTCAGTTCTTTTTGTCTATTAAAATACCCTCATTTAGGAGAAAAAACCTGAAGAAATAAAAAGCTGTTACACATTTTCTTCTTTTCATATTCCCACAACCAGGTGGATCAGGACAACACTAAGTGGCTGTGAATTAGTTCACATTAATTCTCTTTGTAGTCACAGAAATCTGAATCTCTTCTGAGACTGAGCTATGTTTGCCTTCATGCAATTCATCACTGGCTTGTGCTTTATCTATTTCATCATTTATCTCCAGGTGTATCACTTGTATGTCATTACCTCCTAGGTCACTACCCAGGTTTAAATATGTTATCTCATTTCAGATAAAGTAGACTCTGATTTGCCAGTTGACCACCTTCAATTACCAAATATACAATAGAGCTTGCTTCTGCCAGCACTGTTTGACTTGGATTTATGGGTACATTTTATCATTTAAACAGAACAGATGCTATTTGGGTCTCACAATTCTGCTGTGTGCTCTTCTGAGCCACTTGATCTTGTTGTGGTGGGATACCAGATGGCTGCATATTGTTCTGCATCTTTGCACTGCTAGATATATGGTTTTTTCTCCTGTTGTTTTATCTCTGATATACATTATCATGGTATAAACCAGAGCATGTTATGCATAAAATGGAGGGGAATGGACCTCTAGAAATTTTGATCACATGCAGTTTAACACAGAAATTTTGCATCAGGTATTTTTTTCCTCTATATGTAAGAAGAGCATGATCCTACAACATATTGCTTCCAAAACACCTGATGTCACATTCCAAATGCTCACAGTTTTCATCAGCCCAAATTGTTATTTTACAGTCATACCTACCACAAAACTGCCATTAGTTTCAATGGCTTCTGAGGCTGAAAGTTTTTCAAATTAACCTGAAACATTGACCTTTAATTATGCCTCTCTCAAGTTTTAGGTGTAAAAAAATATGATTCAATAACTAAAGCTAACATTCAGCTATCAGTCACACATCATACTTTCCCAAGCTGCTATTATGTTGTAACGTATTGTATTGATAATATAGTATGGCATAGCATAGCACAGTACAGTGCAAGATGCAGCAATATATACCAGGGGCTCTTCTCTAAGTCTGAAATGTCTGTCAAATTTGGGAATACCATTATTCTGATGTATCAAAGTAATATTTAGCAGAAGTTTTCCACCAAAATTTAAACACAAAGTTACAGAGCCCAATAAAGCTCCTTCTTGGTAGCTATTTCCACTATTGAAATTCATATTCTTCTAATGCACTGAGTGCCTTGACCTCTTCTGTTTCTTTAAGGAATCTGTGGAATTCTCTGTATTACATCTAAAATGCAATTAAATGTATTTCAATTCATCAATTTGCGGTGGCTTAAAAGAAAATGTTATAATCCACCTTACAGCTTTTGTTGCATGCTCACTATTTACATTTTGGTGTAAAATCTCATTATTCAGACTGCTGATGGAATAACTTTGAAGTCTGTTGTGCCTTATTAGCAGTGCCACTCGTTATGCAGGGTATGATGAGTAATGAAAAGCCTTTGCCTCACTGCTCTAGGAGATAAAGCTTTTCTTATCATAAGCTAGTGTTCAGACATGAAATGATTGTAGAAGTAATAATAATGAATGAAAAAATTTAGAATTTCCTTTCAAGGATTGTCACTGGTTTGCTTGTATCCAGGCTTTGTTATCATTGTCTGTGTGGATCTTTTCTTCCAAATGTGCAAATGAAAAATAAGAAGAGTTTAAAAAATAAGACATCTATGTGAATGACACAAAGTTAACATTGGTGAGAAACCTCTGAGAAAGTTTTCAAAAGTGTACTCTGTGGCAGCTGTATTTGCCAGCTCTTTGGACTGCCACTACATCTACGTTCTTTAACCTACAGATCAATATAGTCCAATTACCTCTGAAAATATCAGCACCTGAATGCTGCTATTGGTAAACTGTCAAGGAGGAGCTCTTCAGAGTGACAGCCATGATAGACAATTAGGCAAAATAATGTTTCAGAAAACTTCAATATACAAAAACCTTGGGTTTGGGATTGTTTTGATGCTGTTCTTTTCATCAGGGTGCTGTGTAAGAATTAATGGTGAAAAATGACCTTTTTATGGGTAATATGCTCATATTCACATTTCATATAGCTCAGCTTAAATTCTTCCTCTTTTAGGGGCCCTTGCATCAAGGAGTGTTTGTTACTTTTCCTGTTTGACACTTCTCATCCTCCATCATCACATCTAAACTCTGAGAGTTGAAGATGCAGAGTTGCAGATAATTGGTTCATTAAAAAATATGATAGCATATTTTATCTACATGGAAAAATACATGCTCACATGGTGATCCATATATGGGTAATAAAGAGGAACCCCAAACCCAAACATATATATTTATGTTCTTGAACAGAAATCATGTATATGATATCTTCATATGAGATATATAAGGATTTTAGTTGGGACACAACACATGCTCCTGAAAAATGCATATTGTGTTATTTTTCCTAATAGGTCAATTGTAACTTCCTAATCTATCAAGTGTGAAACAGAGTATGAAAATAAGGTTTGCCACCTGAGTTTCATGGCATTTAGTGTTTCAGCTCTGTGAGTGAGAGTATTGAACTTTGTAAAAATATAGTTTACATCATTATAAATAGCTCCTTCTTAATAAACCAGGTGATGTCAACTTTGTTTCTGTTGTTTATTACATATTGAAGTTTTTGATTAATAGCTATTTTACACACAAAGCATTAAGAATATGCACCATCCCTCTACAAAAAGCACTAAATGTTTTTTATTCTCCCTGGTAGAATTTCTATACATGTAGTTAAAATAAAGAACAGTATTAAGTTGTCAAAGAAAAATGGAAAGACCTACTTAAAAGCCACTGAACTAAAGTGAGGCTATTTTTAGTTTAAAGGAAGAACATATGTATCATGGTCCATAGCACACTTTAATTATTACCCTCATCAGGATGACAGGTGATGCCAGGATAATAAATAAAGTCTCTGATTAGAAATGAAACTGTTATGACAGGACTTAAAGGCCATAAAACCTTCCAATTCCACTCCTCCCTGTCATTTACATACATTCCTTCTCTTCCTCCACAATAAACTGTCTATCCATTCAAATTCAAGGATACACTGTAGGGAAGAATCAGTAAAGATCAACATTAGAAAACAAGCCAAAACAAAATATACAGCTGACAATATAAAATTTTGTAGCCATAAAGTGAGCCTAAGGAGAAATAATCAGCTGTACTATAGACAGCATACACAGTAATGCCTTTTTGTCAGTACCAGTTGCTTTTGTTTTACCAAAATAATGAAGAAATGAGATACCTGCTCCGTGTTACAAATTCTAAATCGGGACATACAATAATCATTTAAGATATACACACTGCAGATTCACTTTTAGTTGTAAGGGAGAACAGCCCTGCTACTGCTGTGGCAAGAAAAATAACTAGGTACATATGTCCCATTTCCAGGAACCAAAGCACACATTGTGTGTAGATATTCTACTAGTATCAAGTCCAAACAAATATGACTCCAGTTATGCTTCTGTGGCCAAGTTGTTTAAATACCAGTATCAGTAAGTGCACTTTTAAAAATCATATTTAATTCATTGACAATAAACACATGCAAATTAAATAGTTATTGGAGAAATAATTTACCAGGGTATCTGTATCAATTTGATGAACAACTTCACTTTGTTAACAACTGACCTGCATCTCATCAGGTCCGATGGACTTGCGCACCTTCCAGTTCCTTGGATGGTCTTGAACCTGAGCTTCTCTTACAGTGGATTCTTCACTCTCCCAGTCTCTGCCTCTGTCTTCTGCACTCACGCCCCTGATGAAGCTGACTGACTGGCTGGAGTGGCTGAAATTCCTTTGTGCTGCACTTCAGGTGCTCTCCTGCTGACCTGTGATCCTTTTGCCAGCTGTCGGCATCTATTGCTGGCACTGACATAAAACTGCTCGGAGTGGGATGGATTGGGGTACCCCTCCCCTGGAATCTTTGGTTTAAAGCCCTCTTCAGCAGCTTGGCAAACCTCCCCTTCTTGGACAGATGGACACCATCGGTCCATCAGTAGATCAAGTTTCTTACACTACCCTACCCTCTCCTGAGTATGCAACAAATGACTTGAGGGGCAGAAGAAAGGAGACATTTTCCAGTGCTCTCATTCTTTTCTAGCTGGATGAAATTTTTAGCCAGAAAAGCATAGCCTGTAGTAGGGAAGAGGGTCTTACTCAGCTCCATTTTACTCCACATGTTTCATAAAGCTCAGTTCCAGAGAAACTAACTTAATTTTTGAATGTTCTCTCAAATGCTGACCAAGTCACTGTGCAACTTTCTTCCATTTTACAATTTCATAGGCAAAAAAACCCCCAGTGATATTTATTAGATCACCTAAAGCTGCATGACTTTGTCTGGTTTTGTTGCTTTATATTTAAAGTGTTTCAGTTGACTTGAGTGCAGAGGTTGTACCTTTCCTGGCAATAGCATTCTGCAGCTAAATATATATAATGATATTGTTTCCAATAGTTAGTCTGGTTTTCCATTTCTTAATATCACTATGCTATTATACTTAAACTTTTATAGCTTAAACTGTAAAATTAGTATCTTCAGCATTTCTACATGTGTCAGCAAAATAGCTCTTATAACTGTATACCTAATACTGTCACCTACCAGAATGCAGGGTAATTATTCCAGTTTGATTGCTTGGCTTTTTTGTTCTTTTTTCTGTTACATTTACCTCTTCTACAGCTACACAGCAAAATATTATTATTACCCTCTCTCATAATGTCTTGAATCTAGGCATATAGTCCAAAAAATGCATTGTGTTTCTTCTTTTCATGGCATACTCGTTAAAATGTAATTTGCTGTCCACTGCTGGGAAGAACATTAACAGTTAATAACTTGTCCAGTCCTTTAATAGCTTTGAACTATGGGAGATACAGATTTGATTTATATAAATTTGTTGACTGCTGAGAAAAAATGAATTACTGCCTGTAATACATAGGAATTACAACTAAAGTGAAATTAAGTGAAGAATCAAAGTTGGACATAATGATACTGTCCTTTGTGTTCCATTATTTGATTTCATTTTATACTTGATGCCTAGAGTCAGGAAGCTAACATGGCTGCAGATGATACAGTGCCTTTTTTTTGCAACTGATCGGGTTAATATCACCTCTATTTTTTTTTTATTTCAGGAAATGAGGTTAAAACAATTCCACTTCATAGCCAAGCTGCTACAAAAAGACTTTGTCAAGTAACAGGAGATATTCCTAGGCAGCTAATTAACAGCTAGTACCTTTCCACAAAGGTGTACTTGGCCACAGATGTGTCTTTTTGTGCCCTGTTGACTGAGTTTATTTGCTGTGACTTGGCCGCCTCCTGTTAGACAGACATGCTACTTCTCAAATTCCATTCTGTCTAAATTAGTGTGGAGCAGGTCTCTGAACTTGGAATGCTGCCCAGAGAGATCACAATGGACAAAGCTCTAAGTTGTTCAAGAAACAATACCAGAAGTTAGGCTATGTTCTTGATGAAGCTGTAAACTTCAACTGGTAGACACTTCAAAATAAGGCTCTATCCTCCTGCTTAGTGATGAGTGGGGTGAATACCACTTCCATCTGTTGTATTGTACAGACATAAAATAAACTTCAAAGAGAAAGCTCTTAACCTGGTTGCTGAAATGAAAATAGCAATTCAGCCACTCATTATTTTGGAAACAAGTCTCCAGTAGTCATAATATTTTTCAGATGCCAGATGGCCTGCTCTCCTGGTCCGTGTGTCACAATAACTAAATGCTTGGATTTCTTAATATATCATTTTAGGGTAGGAAATGAGTATGTGAAATCATTAAAATATGAAGCCCTGAGATGAATCATCTTGAACGGAGGGACCATTCTGCCATTGACCTCAGCAGTGTTATATTTTCATCCCTGCTGTATCCCAGAGGTGAAAATATGCCTGTTTAATTTTGACAATGACATTTCAAGACAGCTTGTTGTATACAATCCTTTGGAACTGAGGGTGTTGCAAAGACCTATTTTAGGACAGTAAACAATGGCATGTTAGAAGTGACAAAACCTAAATATTTTTTTACTTTTGGGTGCCATATTTTATTTATTTATTTTTTTAATTTGTAAAAATACATATTGCTTTCCTCATGTTTACAGGTTGGTACATACACAACATACTGTTGTTAGCCTGTAAAAAGTAGGTTCTAAAAAAACTTCCTGAAACAAAATTTGAATTTCAAATGTTTGTTTAACAACTTCTTGGAAGTGAGTTATAACCCACTCACTCAACAAAGTGTGGTGTTTTGGATATGGTACAAATGTACACAGATTTCACCTAAATTTTAAGATCCCTAAAGAACTGTGCAATGAAAATAAATGTAGAGCTTTCATAGGTAGCCAATAGAGCAAGACTGCTATGCCCTTGAAAACTGCTTGAAACAATTGTTGTCTGCCTACAGATTCACATAATTGTAGGGGTTGGAAAGGACTTCCAGAGTCAACCCCCCCTGCCAAAGCAGGGTCCCTAGGGCAGGTCGCACAAGTAGGTGTCCGGACAGGGCTTGAATATCTCCAGAGAAGGAGACTCCACACTCCCCTGGGCAGCCTGTCCCAGGGCTCTACCTTGGGAACTTAAATGTAAAAGTCAAACCTCCTCTTTTTATAGAATATCAAAACCATTTCCATAGATTGTAAGGATATTAGCATTGTTTACTACAGAAATTTCACTAAATTCCTAGAGTTTAAGAATGGTTTGCAAGCTCTGACATCTTAAAATTAGTTACTAACAGGAAGAATTTCTGGTGGTAAATTACTTACCGTTTTAGGTGTCAAGCCCACCTCCATGTGATGTTATTTCATTGTCTGAGCTTTTCCCCTACCTCATAGCTGACACAAGAAATGGGTAAAACTGTTAATAGAATTACTACTAATTACTCTAGTGATTAGTATTACTTGAGTTAGTAATTAGTAATTAATATAGTAATTAATCTACTATTAGTTGAATTACTAGTCTTACCAATTATTCCTATGAATAAACTGGCTGGAGTTACACATGTTTTGACTGACAGCCTGTAATGTACCAAAACAGAAAGACCTCCTTCAGATTACTGTTGCTAGTACAATATTAATCATTATACAGGGCATGCATTTGAAAAACATAGGCATCTTACACTAAACTCATTCAATACACCAAGCATTTTCCTGCTGACTCCAAAAAGACTAGAACCTGGGCTAATCAATTATACAATAAACTCATGTCATTTTAACCTATTCTTTCAGCTAATAAGACAATATTAAACAACTATTCTCCAAATTGTATTGTGCTACCCTGATAACATCTGGGTTGCCATGCTGATGTAGCATTGAAGACGAGTTGAAGAGTGACTCTGTTGTATGTTTATAAAGTATTCTGTGGCTAACTTTGCTCTAAATTGGGCATGTAATGAATGCATTACTGCAAAGCAGGGAAATAAAACCTATTATAGGCTAGAAATGAATCATTGCAATGGCAAATCATTTTCTAAGCTGCAGTATTTTCTCTGTTATTGCTTTGCTTTAAACTTTGGTGAAAAGCAATTACTTTATTCTTTCTCTTTACTTTTATTACTGGTGATTCTTATGCTAATTTCCCCCCTCTATATTTGATTTGATTTGATTTTTAAAAGCTTTTTGGAATTTAAGATTAGATTGAATTGGTGATACTGCCCTGCCACCTTCACCTCCTACCTTTCTTGTCCCCATCCCCCACTCTGAGATCTGAAGAATTCTTAAGTAACAAATAGAGCAAACTCAAAGTTATCACATTTCAAACTGTTTCCTGATCTAGATAAAAGAGACAAGTCAATGTTTTCAAAACATCAGAATAATAAAAGTGGGGTTTTTTCCCATTTCTGTTTATCTTTAGTGTTAAGCTTATTATCAGTTTAGTAGTTTGAAGAAATAAGAGTTTCCAACATTTGTAAAATTTTACCTATATTAATTTTTTCTCCTTGAAAAATAGCACAACTCATGCATTTAACTGAAATGTCTTCACTTGCAGTGCCATTGTTGTTCCATGCCAGTTGCTTAGGCCAGTATAAAGCACATGTTTTCCTTGTAGTGAGATTCACAAACAGAATGTGCTACTTTTCAGATTCATCCAGAATCCCTTTGAGTAAAAAAAAATTAAAATCTGAAATCAATTTACAATTTTAGCCAAAAGCCTAGAGATAAATTTTCTACCCTTCAATTTTTCTTGAATTTTCTAATTCTATAATAAATTACTTAATTATTTATTATCAAAAGTCACTAATAGGTCACAGAACGATCGAAGTTTTACTTTGCTCATTACTTAAAGCATGACATTCTGTGTGAGGATTCATATGCATTGGCACTTTTAGATGAGAGGTACAACCCATGAGAAAGAAAGGTGGTCTTAATATTTTAATGTTGAAGCCTTGTGTTATTTTTCCATTTGTATTAAATAAAACTTGAATTAAATTTCAAGACTAAAACCCACATTGTTTTGATTGACACACCCTTTTAAAGTTTACTCCTAGAATGCACTTAAAATAATACAAAAATATTAACAATAATATACTATTGCTTATAGCTATCAAGATTATTCTAAGCATCCTGTGACTGAAATTTTCCATCTCCTGAAAGTGAAATTTCAAACAGGTCCCCTCTATTATCAAAAAGGCAAGAAACTCTAAGTGCAGATCCAGAAAATTATGTATCTTGTGATATTTGTATTATTTATAGCTAGGTGACATTAAACCTCAGCTTGCTTTAAAACAAATGAAGTAATTGCAGATTTGGGAGAGCTGCTGGCAGTTAACACAGTTGCATCTTTTACTTGCTTTTATGAGAGACTATGTCTCCAAAACTGGAGTTGTTGATGTAATGTACAGCTCTGGCATGGGGCCTTTTCCTACTCAAGTTTGTAGAAAACAGTAAAAGATGCTCAAGGAAACTGTATCAATCATTGGTGAACTTGTGTATATAGAGAGAATGCCTGCTGGGAATCTTAGCTAAGTGTGTTGTTGCTGCACTTTCCACCTATCTTTGGTGTCCCTACACCTTTTACAGTTGATGCCATAGAAAGAGAAAAGATTATGCCAATTTGTTAAACACTCAGCTGTATTTAAATACATACTACCAAGGCTAGAAATTCTCTATTTCAGAGTGCAATTGTGATGAAGAATAATGTTGCTACGAAGGCTTTTGTTTATTTCCTGAAAGGTCATTGTGATGCAGTTGCTTTCCTGGATGAAGGCTGCATAACATACCTATGATGACTGCAAAGATGCTCTCAATTTCCTTACTTTAGAAAGATTAAATGACACAGAACCAGAAATGGAAATTATAATTTTCCTAAAGATGGGTCAAACACAGAGGCAGTATTTTCTAAAACCAGTAAAATGTTACAAGGAAGTAATGATATACTTTTCTGTAGGCTTGAGGAAAATCTTTGGTGTAAGCAAATACAAAAATGTCATTAAAAAAAAAAAGAATTTGCAAAAGGCTCCTTGTTCTCCCATTCCTTGAAGTGTGGTCTGGGACATCATGTACTGTCTCTGCTTGTAGAGTCAGTGAACACTGAGTTTTCATCCAATTTATTTTCAAAAAATCAGGACAAAAGACAAATTCAGCTCTCTTGCACAGGCCTCAGGCAATTGTGTGTAGTTTATTTCAAAACAGACATTACAGATTTTCTGGAAAATTAAAGGAATGATTGTCTTGATTGTCTCATGGTCACAAAGACGGCAGTGCCACATCTTTAATTCTTATTCTGATGGAGCTTAGGTGAACAACAGATTAAAAAAAAAATCTGTTGAAAACATTTATCTAAAAAAGCCTAAGGACATAGGTAAGGCTTTAATTTTTTCTGTCTTTGACAGCTCAGAAAATACATCTATACTAGGCAGTACGCAATCACCATAGTGAAAAGACAAATATGCATTTAAAATTTCAAGAACTACTGTCAATGAAAAATTAGATAACATTTTTTGTATATATTAACAGGAATTTCTTAAAAAATTTACTCTGATTAAAGATTAAATAAAATCTATTGTGACTGGCAATGAGCCATGGGATGAATGATTAGAAATAGCCACTCTGGCTACTGATTTAATAAACAGGTAATTTAACACCTAACAAACCTAGTAACAGCTTCCTTTGATAAAAGCTCTGCAGCACTAATGACTTGATTTTGTTCTAATAAAAGGCTATATTTATTGCATAATCCAGCTAACTAAACATACAGTTTCCCACTTTTAAAATGCTTGCATTTCTCTCTCCATGATCTTGGAAAATTGTTTAAATGCTGAAATATAGAAAAAAGTACCCTTCCAATATCCCAAATTTAGCTTTGATCTAATGATTTGGATGAATGAGTGTAGTTCTTTTCGTTAAGTTTTTCAAAAGTTAAACCACCACTTTCAGGTTGTTGTCCAAGAGTTTGGATAGAAGGAGTACTGTAATTATTGGTTGCAGTTTCAGCATTGGGTAAACGTGTGCACTGAAAGATTTTCTTAAAGAAATCAGAGACTTGCTTAATGTTTTGTCATCCTGCTGGTCAACACTGAGTCTTTATTCTACTTCTGGCAGAGTTGCAAAAGATGTATTCATTTTGACTGGGTTGGACTTCCTTTAAATGGATGGCAAAAAGTGAAACATCTGTAAGAGAAGCAGAGAGTTTGAGAAAGCCATGCGAGCAGCTTCTGAAAAGCCACCAGGGTAGTAGAAGTCAAGAGTTATTGAAGAAGCTGACCATGACCTGCAACTGTTTAGGAAATCCAAGGAGGATGATTCAGTGAAAAGTAATCATGCTGAATAGATTAATATAGGTGTAGCTTAAGAGACAATTAATATAACTTTAAGATAAGAATTTTCATAGTTTTAAGAACAGACCAGTTTAAGGAAAAGCTGTAATTTGTAAGCTGCTTGTGAGAGCAGATCAAAACTTAACTATAACAATGCAACAGTAACAGCCTTGAAGATAAAGAAGTAAGAATTGGTGTGTTTTTAGGAATAGATTAGTTTTGAATTTTAGCAGAATTTGACTGTAATCACATCAGCTGTTTCATGAAAGCAGCTACAAAACTGAACCATAATAGTGCAACAGCCTTGAAACCAGAGGAAGTAGGAGATAGAGGAGTCATAAATAAAGAGACTAACGACCAATTAAGAGACAGAATATATCTTGTTTTCAGNAGAGGAAGACGTCCAGCCTTCATCCCTGCAGACCACCAGAAGACCCCTGAGTGTCACTGAGCATGCTCCATCTGGGAGGAGTTAATGTAAGTGACTTCCTGGAAATAATTTGCATAACTCTGCCTTTTCCTAGAAATTATAATGAATGTGTAGAGGTAATCTGTATCAATATGAGAAATTTGGCTTTAATGGGTGCCCACATTGGGAGGAGCGATCGATCCCCTGTGTGCCCAGTGCTGCAATAAAGGATCCCTGCTTCAGAGGCACCCAGGCCAGTGAGTTTTCATTCCTGCTTTCTGAGGCATCAAGGGGAAGACTGAATTAGTGAGTGCTTTCATGATTTTGTGTCAATTTAAAATTTCACAGATTTTCACCTGTTGAACTCGTTCCATTTGTTGCTTCCGTTTTCTGCCTTCTTTATTAGCCTTCACTGCTCACAGTTTTTCATCTTAATAGCAGAGATCACAACTGGGATTGGCCTAGTGAATTCCAGTTACTGCATGTGAGGCCAATACTGAGCTTTTGTTTGGAGTTTTTGGTGTACTTTGTAAAACCACTGGAGACATTCAATGTGCTGACTGAGATCAGAAGAAACCACAAAACTGTTTTGATTAGCTTTATTTTTCCTTGTTCTGACTAAAATTTGAAGCAATAAAACTGCAGCTAACTTTCTGAGACCATATTATCCCATATGGTTTAGGTGATCTTTGTGACATAAAACTAGAGACTTCAAGTTTTCCGAGTTGTTCTAAGCATCTGGATTAATCGAATGTTGTAACTGAAGGGGTTTATTTTGTATGCAGCATTTTAGTTGCATTCAAAGCCTAAAGAGCCACTATTAACATTTCATTCTAAAGAAGCAATTATTCCACCATAGATGGATGAGCAGATTTGAGAACAAGGTCCTTTCTCATTTGATTGCATATGATGTACTCTGTGATTATGTTTTGTTCAGCAAGGCATTCAACCAGGCATTGATACGAATTCCTACTTGCTTGTGGATCCTAAGAGTGCAGTCTTGTCTTCTAAGTTTTAGAGGAACTTCACCTATAAAAAATGAGGGGTACTCTTGTGTCATTTCCAGTGGTGTGGAACTAAATTTTGACTCATAATAATTTGCATTGGATTGCAAGTTGTGGCCTTATTGAGATATACAGGATTAGAGATGCGTAGGTCTTGTTACTGGTATCTGCAGAACAGAATCCCCTCTCTCCCCTTCTCTCTCCTTCCATTTGTGTCTCTCTATTTTGTTATCCCTTAAGTCAAGAAGTCCCCAACAGTTAAGTCAGAGGTGAACAAATTTTGCTTTGCTGCATCAATAGTGGATGCCAGTGAACATTCACTTTATTGTATCTCACTTCAGCTATTACAATAAACACAATCCTTTCCTAGAAAAAGCTTTCTGAAAGAGTCAAGACATTTTTATGTATCATTGGAACAGATTTTCTGAATGACTAAAAGAATACTTAGAAGCTTGGGGAAATAGTTGTTAACTACTGCCAATAAAATAGATTTTAAAAAGGCACATAATACATACATATGCATTTCTTTAATATATGGCATTTAATCTTGCACATTTGAGCATGATACATGGAATAACTAATTCCCAACTTGCTTTGCCTTATTATTGAGCCATAGTTTTAGAAAACTCTGATTTTATAAATCATTTAAATCTGTTATTCTGACTTGATATCATGAATTATCTCTGAAAATTAAGCAGAAGTGCCACCGTGCATTTAGTTCACACAGACCTACTGAAACCCTGTTTGAAGTTACACAAAAGCAGGCATTGTAGCAGGTAAGGAGTTAATGTGTAAAATATTAATACCCCTGAAGTTTCTTTCTGTCAACAACATATAGGCTATCCTTTTGAAATCTTTCAATTGTAAATAGTAGCTCTGACATGAAGGGTAATTTAGACTAGCCATCATGTACTGTCTTTTTCTTTTCTTTGGACTTCAAGTC
Source organism: Zapornia atra (assembly GCA_013400835.1). NCBI lineage: Eukaryota > Metazoa > Chordata > Aves > Gruiformes > Rallidae > Zapornia > Zapornia atra. The sequence goes on from VZTU01001135.1 coordinate 16,050, forward strand.
TTTGAATGCTAGGGGCTGTACAAGTAGAACAGACAGAGATTACAGGAGAAATTTTCAAAGGCATAAAGAGTTCTTAAGGACCTAGCTCCTATTCAAAATCAATGAGAGCTGGACACCTAATTAGCATGGGTACTTTGAAAATCCCCCACTACTCTTTTATGCAAGTTTCTTGCTATAGAAACAGTACTGAACTAGAAGTCTAATTGGGGAACACTGTGCTAAGTGTGACTGGGAAACAGAGTTGAGGAAATGGATTAGCTGCATATTTCAAGACAAAAATTTTGTCTGAGGTGTTTATTGCACCTGTGCTAAATCAAAATCTTCACCATCAAAATCAAAATTCTTCAACACAATCACATCTTTGTCTCCTTTAATTTCAAGATATTGAAATTGAAGATGTGTCATCTGTGGAAATTAGGTTGTTCTTCTTCAACAATATTACTTTGCTTTATTGTACATTTATTGTTGCTTGCATAAAATAACATAAAGGAACATTTCTGTGTTTAGAGGACACTACATATTCATCTTGCTGTGCTATGCCTGACAAGGGGGTTTTGATAGGCAAAAACCATGTCTGATTTCATTTAGGAAGGTAACAATTACAAGTAAGTGGATGATCATCACCTTCCTGCCGCCCTTTCAACTCTCTCCAGTTTGAACCAAAACCAAGGAATGACTTGTCAAGATGGAAAATTGTATCTATCTTCTTAATTAACAAAATGTGAACTCCAGTGCTAGATGAAACCATTATACTTTGGAAGATGGAAGTTGGGAACAGGAGAAAGAACATCAGTTTTTATCAAAGATGTTATGATAGGACCTGTTGTATGTGTATTTGTGTTATTGTATTATCTATATTCATAAACAAATTTGCTTCAAGCTGTAGATGGGTCAGGTGCTCCCTGTTTTAGTCTTGGATTCCTCAAAGTACTTATACAGCTTGTGAGAGAAGATCTTTGTATAACCACTTAAAATGAAAGAAAATATTTTCCATTATTTCTTCCTCTCCTGACAAATGAGAATTAGTAGGACCACCTGAGACTAATAAAAGGAAGCTTATCCATACATTATATAAGTTTTACATAAACTTTGAGAAAGAACTCAATTTTTCTCGCCCTTCACTTGAGAGGTCAGGACTGATGCATCAGAAATGGTTAGTTCAAGTTCTCTTTATCTGTAGTCTTGTTACTGTAGCTTGCAGAATTATATAGAACTTCAATAGTATCCAGGTTTTAAAGCTTTCCTTTCGATATCGAGATGGTACATAGTTATTCGGGCACAACAAAGCTATACTTGTAGGTAACTAAAAAGTCATAACTTCTTAAGAGAAAAGAGTATATTCATTTTGGTGTATCAGGGATGTTTATTTATTCTTCATTCTTAGCTTGTCCACGATTTCTTTCTACCCTTGTTTAGAACAATGTTCTAAGGTCACTGTGGTTGCTAGAAAAAACTTGTGAAACAAGAGACAGTTGAAGTTAAAATAGAAGTTAAAAATAGGTAAGGGACATGGACTATGGAAGACTGGATTAAAAGGTTATGAATGTCCATGGTTCATGCCCAATGGGAGTATTTCAGAAAAGAAACAGGAGTGATCACAATGATATATATCACGCAGAGCCAAAGTTTATTACAGAACAGACTTAACTGGAACCTGAGGGAAGAATTCAGATTGTTTTGAAAAGAAAGACAAAAACCAGAGAAACATGTATGGCCCTATAGCAGAAAAAGGATACAAATGAAGAATTTAAGTAGCAAGTATCAAAACCAGTGTCCAAAAGAAACTCATTAATAATTGTGCAATAGCAGGGAAATATCTGCAGGCAGAGACACAAATCCTGTTACAAACAATACATGGGATGTGAGCTCTTAAAATGGCAATGAGTGGTTCATGGCAAAATAAATGGAAAGCAGTCATATCTCCAAGGATGTGGGCTGTCTTGACATTCCAAAGTGAATTTTGAAATGTCTGACATATTCCCAGGTATGACATAACCTCTTGGACAGCTTGTATTTTTTCATTGCAGTAGTGAGCAAAGACCAGGGTGTATTTGGGAACCACAGAGGTAAGTAGGTTCTGTAGAAGGCAGCATTTGCTCACCAATCCCTAATTCAGTGTTCAGGTAAGTTCCTGGCAAGTAGCAGACTGGCTTTGCAGGGGCTTTCATGAAGTCTGTAAAGCTAAACAGTTGACATGGACACAACACTGTACTAGCAACTGCTGACAGATGTACTGGTAGCTGAGAGCCAAGAGTGGGATTTAGATCTCCTTGGCAATAGGTATTTTTTTAGGCCAGAAGCAATTTTGATGTTTCATCCAAGAGAAACGTTGGTTCTTTCCTTGAAATATAATTCTAATTTTTGTCATTGTGCCAGCTGATTCAAAGTCTCTGGCTTTATGCCTTGATATGACAGATTTTCAACTTGTCAAAAAAACCCAGTTTATATATTGAGCCATTTTGGCAATTTTCTGTTACAATCAAGCAAGACAATCAAGGTTACACTTGACATATGCTTCTGGTTCTAATCAAAGTATGAAGACTCTGATATTGATAAAATGGCCAGAAATTGCTTAGTTAACTACCACTACACTACCACTGTAATAATTAGTTTGATGACAAGAATTACTGTGATAATTTTCCCTTTGTCTTTGAAAAAAAGAAAACAAAGTAGATAATACGCAATATTTTGTAAAATAGAATCATAGAATCATAGAATGGCCTGGGTTGGAAGGGACCCCAAGGATCATAGAGCTCCAACCCCCCTGACACAGGCAGGGACACCAACCTCCAGGCCTGGAGCTACACAAGGTTGCCCAGGGCCCCATCCAACCTGGCCTTGAACACTTCCAGGGACGGGGCATCCACCCCCTCTCTGGGCAGCCTGTTCCAGCCCCTCACCACTCTCTCTGTAAAAAACTTCCCCCCAATAGCCAATCTAAACCTTCCTTCCTTCAGTTTTAATCCATTCCCTCTTGTCCTGCCATTATCTATCCTTTTAAAAAGTTGAATCCCCTCCTGTTTCTCTGCTCCCTTCAGGGACTGGCAGGCTGCAATGAGGTCCCCCCACAGCCTTCTCTTCTCCAGGCTGAACAAGCCCAGCTCCTTCAGCCTCTCTTTGTAGGGCAGGTGCTCCAGCCCTCTGATCATCTTCGTGGCTCCTCTGACCCCTCTCCAACAGTTCCACATCTTTCTTGTATTGGGGGCCCCAGCTCTGGACACAGGACTCCAGATTGGGCCTCACGAGGGCAGAGTAGAGAGGGACAGTCCCCTCCCTGTCCCTTCTGGCCACCCGAATAGTTGTATACTTTAAAATACTTTTGGTTTACATTAGATGAAATCAATCTCTACTCTCATCTCTCAAAAATTAAAGAGGACTGCATTAGTATGGCTAGTCTTGCATAAGAGATTGCATCCTGGGATTTATCCCCATCACCCAGCTAATAATATCCCTGTTTTAAATCTGGGGTAAAATTTGCTAGTTAGCCTATTTCTGTAAGACTTCTTACTATTATCTTCATTCAGACATACTGAAAGATAATGAGGGGAGAAAATGGACATTGTGATGGATTTATACCTACAGGATCAAATTGCATTAATGATGATTGATAAGTCACATACATTTCACAAAACGTTCTCTTACCTTCTTTCTTTTATAAAAGATTTAAAAGATAAAAATATCAGCACCCTAATCCAGCATTTTTTTTCAACTCAATCTATATTTTTCACATCATGACTCATAGTACTGATACTAATCTGACATCTTTTACACTGTTAAACAGGAAAGTATGTCAAAGTTGTCTGCCTTTTAGATATAATTAAAATGTTTGGAAGAGTAACTGAAATAGAGTACTGCCTTGCCAATAAACTGGTTTTCCTCTTTCACAGAAATAATTCATATGTGGAATTTGGAGGGAAATACTTGTAGATCCCAGAATTTCCAGCACAAGCATGGTTCTGATTCATGTAAGTCTCACACTTTAGAAGGTATCTACTACTGAATGAAATTATTACATCAATGCATTATCATCACTGAACCTTAAGGACAGGTTTCAATGTCTTATTTGTCTTACCAAAGGACAGCAAAATTTTGATAGGCTAATGCAGTCAGGAAGTACTTGTCGTGGCTAGATTTCATTTATCATAGTTTTATTACAGCCTTATGTAGCTAGATTCCTTTTCTTGTAGTTTTTTATGTGTTTACATTTTGCTTTGTAAACTGGGTGGTAGTTGAGTATATTCTCCACAATCCATTAATGTAATAATACTTCTGCTTCTCCCACTTCACATTAATGGGGGGAAAAAAAGCCTAGCAGGCACATTCTCAACAATAGATTTTAAATGAATCTAATTTAAGAATATTTCTCAGCAGAAAGAAGGAAAAAAAATATTGAATTACTCTGTAAAAGTTTTGTTCCTTACCAAGTCCAAAACCTGAATTATTAAAACAGAAAACACACGAGAACTACACCCAAAAGGGCAGAAAACCAGATCTGGATCTATTTTGACTTACTGCTTTTTTAGCCAAGGCACTTTAGTAGCTGCTGTTAGAGATAAACATCTATCAGGCTGACATACAGAAAGTTCTCTATTTCACACAGTGCTTCCTATTAGAAGTTTAGCTTTAGAGTGAGACTAGAAGAAGTAGTATCTGTTACACATTCATCCTGAGCTGGTTTGAAGATCTGCACCGTGCTACTATATGACCCAATTTTTCAGAATATATCAGCTGCCAAATCTCATACTCCTTGAATTTGGTAATACTAGTGACTACTTCTTAACTGTTAAACTGCCTTCATTATCAAGGACTAAGCTTTTTTAGTAGAGGACAAATAAAAAGAATTAAAATGCTTTCCTTTCCTATACTTGGATGTTGTTGTTTCAAGAAAAGAAACCACTGTTCTGTAATATGTCAGGCATAGGAACAAAATTTGTAATTTGAATACTAACAAAAAGCTTGTTATTCTTCAAGTTTCTCCTCTCTCTCCACTCCTACTGAAAACATTATTTACAGGAGACAAACTGTGAATCTTTCCAGTGTACATTTCCATAAAGTCACTAATACTTTGGAAGAAGGTACTGAGTTATGCTTTGAATGTTTGTAAGATATTTATTTGTCTGAAAGATTTAACCCTTGTAAACTTCTACTCAGGCTTACAAGCATTAGTAAAGATAGTAAGGCTCCCTCTGATGAAAGGATGCACTCATCTTACATATACAAGGACTTAATGAATATCTAAAGTTGTTATTACATAGGGCAATAACAGCCAAACTCTGTGTTTAGCAAATAAAGAATGTTTTTTTCCATAGCAAACCTTCTTTCACTCAACATTTTTTTTCCAAAATAAGACACATTCTTTCACTAGATGCATCATTCATTTAAGAGAATGAGAATAATGAGATATTTCCAAATATCCTGCAAAATACCTATAAACATTTGCATCTGAGTTGTTGGATTTTACTGCTACATCTCATGGAATAGTTAAAACTGTGAATACTTAGGCACGTCTAGGTGACAACTGTGAAGGCTATATAATACTGATAGATTTTTTCCTTGTAGTTTGAGTGCAGAACAAACCTCTGTTTTAGGTCGCACTACCTGGACTTGTGCAAGGCC
>VZTU01001148.1:0-45764 GCA_013400835.1 Zapornia atra
AAAGGCACAGCATATTTTATTATATTTTTACTTAGATTAATTTGTCTGGACTAATACTTCTGTAATAGTAGAATTAAATAAGCTTTGTTTCACTATTAAGGGAGCTTTTAAGAGACTACCAAAATCAAATAAATTATTATTTCTGTTTAAATTACACCGACAAACCATAGTCAAGCTGGGCATTGCTAACACTGAATATGTGGTTCAATGTCAAGGGTGGGTAAATGATGAAAATAAACAAGAAATGGCTGTACTTCATAGTAGTATGCCAAGGTAATAGCAAGCATTTTGTTCTGGGAGATAACTAATACCTCATGCCATTTTGACTGCAAAATATTTGATTTTATAAAGTTTCACCCAGTTGATGCTTCATTATCAGTGTTGGTTCTTAATGAGAAGAATGCAACTTACATTTCTACTTAAAAACCATGGCACAGCAGCATGGTACAAATGAACCCTCACATTTTTTAATCTTAAAAAAAAAAGATGCTTTCAAATACAGGAATCTAAGATGATGTTTCTTTGAAAGTATCCATAATGTGAAGAGGACATCAATTGATGAGATCTAGCAAGATGATGTTCATTGGAACTGTACAGTGTTAGGAGAATGAGGAATAGCAAAGATCTTGCTGGGAGAGGATGATCCAGAGAGCCTCCCTCTAGCTCAGATTTGAAAGATGTTTGTCAAAATGTTGTTAACGGAGCTGCAGACATGAACATTGAATCACTAAAACAAGGCACAGGTATAATGTATTCCAAGCTTAAAGCAGTTGTCAGATAAGCTTTGTTTCTGACATCTCTTTTCACAGAAGCTATGATGGTAGTCAAATGCTTTTTGTTGGGAAAAAAAAAAAGCATCTGGTTCCAGTGATGCCGCACAACTCAAAGCTGACCTGACAACTGCTCATGTCTCCTGCAAAAATATCTGTGATATCATAGTAGAAAACATGTTAGTCCATTCCAGAAAATCATTTCATTGTGTCTGACTGGGAGGGCACTTGAATTGCAAGACAAAACAAATTCCTTCCTGGTGGGCATACAAGGCAAACCCCCTGCAGTCCAGTCTGCACAAATTACAAGACAAATTGGATGTGGCCACTAATGGAAAAGTTTTTTCTTCCTCTTACCTAAGAGAAGTTATAACTTGGTATAGTACAGAAAATGTTTTAATTAGGGGGTAAATGACAGAGAATTTGAAGCATTTTTCTTACATTGAGCAAATGCTTATACCCAGTTTGTTTATTTTGTATAGATAAGGCCGTTTATGAAAGCGCATTTAAACCGGGATAAAGACAAGGAGCTTCTAAAGCTCACTCAATACCTCAAAGAAATAGCAAAATTAGATGACTTTTTGGAGCTGAATCACAAACATTGGGAAAGGTAAGAACAAAGTCAAAATTCTTCCTTCTTTCTGTCCTAGACCCCACTGCGCTTTGCTTGTGGTCATCTGTATAAAGACCGGAAACAACTGAGCTGATAAACTTTGATGTCACTTCCAGTTATCAGGGTCTTTTGATTAGAATGTTAATAAAGCTGTAGTGTTCTTGCTGCTTCTGTAAAATTATAAGATTTTGACAGTATGGATCTTTTTTTCACATTTCTCCAATGTTCAGGACCACCAATTGTTTTCAATGAAGCAATTATGCTTCCTAATGGGAAAAGAAGTTTTGAAGAAACCTGGTCCCTGGAAATCTCTCTCTTTTCACCCTTACAAAGTTAGACTGACAGTTCAGACCTAGGGTCCTTTGTTATGAGGCAACTTTTCTGCTGGTTACGTCAGAGGTTTGGGGTGTTACAGTGTGGCTCTCAGACACTATCTAAATTGTGTGGTATTACAGTGTTCATCAGCTCTGAAATGTAAGTTGCTGTGTTATGAACATGAGGTTTCCAAGTGCTTAGGGCACCACTTAGCATCCTAATTCTTGCTACAGATTGATTAGCTGAAGTGTTTGGGCAAAATTCTTCTTAATGGTTTTATGCAGCAGCCTGAAGTTTCAATACATGTGCAAAGAAGCACGTGCAGTGTGCTACTCAAAAAACACTCGTTTGCTGCATAGAAGAACAGCCTCACAAATGTGATTTTCTTTCTTGTTTCTGATTAGATCAGAAAGTCAAATGTTAAACTTTAAAAGCAACAAAATTTGCTGGGTATTTCACACTGTCACTTAAATCAGTTGGATTGTTTTTTTTCCTTAGAGTATTTGGAAAGACTTATAGTCACCTTGTAGTGAGATTGCTCCAGCCATAGTGGTAGGGGAACTATGAGGTTAGAAAACAAGCCTTTTGAAGTAACTCAGGTTCTTTAAAGGGGCTGGGGGGCCTGTTCTTTTCAGGTTACTCTGGATGACTGTTCATTAAAGTCTTGAATTTATTTGGAGTGCCATAATGGGCTTTTTTATCTTAGAGGATATAATAGCTGCTTTCCCAACTGAAGTAATTTTCAACTGCTTACAATAAGACATGTTTCCATTTCCTTCCTCCCTTTTGTTTAAAAAAGAAAACCCTAAAAAAGGAACTAAAACATGACTTTGAATTACTGTCAGATAATTGTCATGGAGTGGAAAAAATGTTGAAATCAAAGTCATAAGTAGCATTGAACACATCTAATTTTGGTTGTCGCTAGGGGGACTGCTAGTGAGAAAAGAAAGCAGATTTATGCTTTGGGTTTATAAAAGGTACTAGATATATTAGTGCCTACCTCTTATTTTATGAAAAACTGTACTTTTGTTTCTTTCAGGTATCTTTCAAAGAAGCAAGGACAATAACACTAATAAAAACGTGTGGCACTGAATTGAAGGGAACGTTAACTAAGATCATTGGACTTTTCCTTGCTTTTACGCTAGAGTATAATAGTGCTGGACACTGGATCCAATGCCAGAATGACTGCTATACTTGGTCTTCCAGGTGATTGGTTGTGGGTTTTTTTTAAGATCACAGCAATAAGCTCAAAGTGGGAGAAACAAGTCAGTTACTTTTTCTTGTATTCAGTTCTGGTGTTACTACTTAAAATACTTTCCTCTCCTTTGCTGCCGAAGTACAACCATAACCATTAAAGACCAAAACCATTCTGAAACTAGAAATAAAAATATTTAGACCAAAAAAATTGAGTAAGGAGCCAGCCTTGGCAGTGTATGAATTGTATAAGCCCTCTGTTCCCTCCATCTTTAGAAACAGTCTCCCTCTCCCATTCCAGTATTTAAGTCTATGAATTACAAGTTGTCTAAGTTTGGTATGTATTAGTATGTCAGTGTTTCTCTGTGCAAGACAGTAAGATGGGAAAGTACCACCTCTGTGGCAAATCTACCCCAGTGTGTGAACTTGTACTATAAAGCAGTGTTTACTGGAAAACAAGAGATTGAAGTTTGAGGGAGAGAAACCCACTCTTATTTGGTAAGTGAAAAGCAGTCTGCCTGAAAAATTCTCGTATGACAGATAAAGGGTTTAATCCTCAGATGGGAAAGTCACATTCCTAACAAAGCATGAACAAAACCCTTGTTCTCTTCTAGCTAAATCTTGTCAAAGTGCAAACACTGTGTTTAAATACAATATTCAGCCATACTGTTCTTAAACCATCATTTACTTGCGCTGCTTATGCCTGCACTATAGAAGTGTGATGTGACTGCTGTTTGGCATTACCAACACTCGTGCATTATGCAGTTCATGTATTTGAAAGAAGACTGACCCTTTCAAATAAAAATGGTATATATTGTTCTTAAGGAACTATAGCGGTTGTGTAAATAATAAATACCTTTTTCATACTTTGTCTTGTGCTCTCTTAAATACCTAGTTTGCATAATAGAGAAGCCATTGATAATCTTGATTTTAGAGTTTCTTTGGCTTCCAGGGACATCGAATTTGCATCAGTAGTTAACTAAGAGACTGGTGTGTGCTGCTGCAGATCAGGGCAGTGGTGTTGAATAGGAAAGTGCCTAGCTGCCCAGGAAAGGAACCGTAACAGCAAGTGTCAGAATGTCAGGACAGCAGACACAAATGAGCTGTTAAGATGAGCGTGTTAGGCTCCAGCTCAATGACCTGTCAGAAAGTTGTACAGTTTCTTATCTGCTGTTCTTTGTGGTTTAGTGCCAACCCAAGCTCTGTTTTAAACTAGTAAACCAGAAACTGATGCATTAAAAAAAGTAAAAATCTTTGTTTTAGCTAAGTATGGAGGGTGAATTTCTGACATTTTGTCTCCTAGAGCTGATGTCTGAACTAGAAGGTTTCACTCACATACGTGCACTACAGGTACATCCCTGTTCTCTTACCTAAGAAGGATGCAGTAGCGTGGACATTGCATTATAGAATGCTGTATGGTGTACTGGAATACCTTCCAACTGAAAGGAGTCAAGGCATTGCACTTGAAATGAATCAACCATAGAGCTTCTTATGCCAGCCATACAGATCAAACAGAACCAAAGGAACAAAGTTAAACATGTGCCTGTATCTCCCTGCTCAAAGTTGGCATACAAATGGAAGTTCTACAGTAATGAGCAATGCTCCATTCTTTTGCTTTACACAAGGAACAGTGAAAAAAATAATCTTGATTTCTTTCTATGTATTTCAGTGACACTGGAATTTCATCCCAGAATTTCAAAGTGAAGTAGATACGCATTCCCCTTTAAAATATTTTATAAGCTGCACTGGAATATGTGAAATAGGATCTCAACATGATGGTAGCACATTGCTGTCACTGACAAGTTGTTGTGGTTTTTAATGACTAATGTTGTTTCCCTTATGGTTGAAAGCTAATTTTACAATTAGACTCCACACCCTCCCTATCCCCCCCAAAAAAAAAGCCTGTGTATTTTACTATCTTCTAAAAATACAGCAGTGATTTACTTGTCCAAGACACAATTGAAATTTATAAATGGTGAAGCTGTCACTCATACAAACTGGAGGGTGCTGTAAAACTGTCAGGAGCAGCAGATAGCAGTCTCCTGGGGTTTGTGGCCATGGTTCCTTGTGGGGGCAGGTGGCCTCAGCAGGTCAGGAAGGAGTTAGACAACATCATGAGCAAGTCTGTAGTTGGCTGCTAAATGGAATAATCAAGGAAGTTCTGATATCCTTAATACAAGGATTGCTGATGCCCAGAAGGTGAGTGTGGGTGATGCAGCAGCCCGGCCTTGCACACTGCCCTCAAGAGCTCCGCTGCTGCAGCTGAAGATCCACCCAGCAGCGGTTCGTGTCAGCACTACACAACTCCTGCACTACACATACAATGGGAGTCTGTGTCAAGCTACCAGAACTTACAACTGCAGGGATAAAGGGCTACTCTTCTGCTTAGCCCCAAAATAATGCTCATAAGGTCAGTGAAAAACACCTCTGCTGACTTTGTTTCGATAGAGATGACAGTTTTAACCTACTTGTATTTCCAAACCATAGCTGAGCCTTGGAAATATCGAACAACCGCAAAGTTTAATGCCTTGTTCCCTGTTCATGTCTCGTTTCCTCCTCAATTATACAGAGGTCCCTGAGAAGTACTTGATCAATGGCTTTCACAATCTCTGTTAGATGAAATAGGATTAAAGCATAATCAAAGAGAGGGAGCATGTGGCTTAATTACAGAGCTCATCATTTACTGCTCTGCAACACTCTGGAGAAGCATTAAATGGAGTCTGAAGTATTCCAAACATTTTCAGGTGTCAGAGTGTACCGGGCTCCCTGTACATGTCAAGTATTTTGTATGTTGTTCTGTCTGATTATTCATACCAAGAGAGACAGTCCATTTAAAAATGAAGTTATTTCTGTAAGCTGTGGATATCTGACAACTCTAATGCCTCACTGTGGCACGAACGCTCATCACTGGAGGTACATGGAGTGACAGCTGAACCCAAGAACTGAGCTGCAAATTCAGCTCCACAGATCCTGCTGCATGACTCTGAAATCTACAGCTAGTTGCCAATTTTTATTCCTGACTTGACATGCAACTGACAGCAAGTGAATGCCAAAGGGTTTAAGACAATTTTCCACTCTGTCTGTTCAGGATGTATTTAAGACTGATGTGAGAAGTGCTGAATTCTTTCTTTCTACCAATAAAATGAAGCCTAGGTAAAAGCCATGTTTCAGAGGGTAAAGTAAACAGTTCTCCCTATTCATTAAAGCTGTTAAAAACCAGGACTGAATGAAGAGGTGTTGGAGGGCAGAATCTTCTGACATTTCCCCATTGACAAGGCAGGGGCTGCCTGGTATTAGCGTGGGCAACTGCTTCTCTCAGTGTGGGGTGGCCAAAATGCTCTGGCTGATGGAGAGAGATTTCAGGGAAAAGGAAATGTTAAGAGGGAGAATAGCAGGACTATAAGAAATAAAAATTACTGATCTATCCTGGAGATGACTAGGTACATTTTTCAAGTGTTAGGAGTTTCTTATGTAAGGAATATTAGCAGTATCTCATGACAGCTGTAAGTTATTGTACTTCAGTTGCTATACTGACTGTTGTGCTTCAAAAGGGCTCCTTGCTAATCAGGACATGCTTTAGGTATAAGCAACTCAAAAGATTTGGGTCTGGAAGAAACATTTCAGTTTGTTTTTCCTAGGGAACAGTGAAAAACATCTATGATGCCTTACACTGCAAATTTGACTCTCCTGAGTCCCAGCTTTATCTGCCACATCAGTCTCAGGCCAGCCCAGCTGTATCACCCACACCAGCTCCCCTACACTGCAACCCCCTGCTATCCTGGTCCATCAGCCCTTTTCCAATCATGTTCTGTAAGAAAGGCTTTCCAAATGAACTATCCATATGCTGATGAGCTCTCATACCTCCTCAAGCTTTGTTATTTATGAAGTTTGCTCATGTCTGCCTTTGATGCTGCTTTGATACTGTGAGCACTCAGATGCTCATTTAGTTCTAGGGGTCTGCAGACCTTGGCACGTTTCCTTGCCTCACACATTCACATGTGATGCTGTGCCCTTAATTTCTGTCTCTCCTAGCAAATAGTTTTCCTATCAACTTGTTTTCTGTTAAGAAATAGTGGGTACGAGCCCAAGTGAGCTTGTTCTTGAATTGCATCGTGCTCTTAGTGCTACGGGTGGAGTGGTGGGCACAGCAAAGCACATCAGTGTCACTTGAGTTGTTTTTCTTTCAACTATCTAGTTAGAATTGCACATACCTACCCTGCTCACATGACACTATTTCAAGGTGTTCATATATCAGAAAAGAGCAGCTCTTATTTTCACCAGGGCTGGCTGCAGCTCCTGTGTGCAAGGGAGCTCAGTGACCTGGAGGAGAGCCTGCACAGTCACTTGCTGAGCAGAGTCCCCTCCTCTCGCAACACCCCAGAGGACTTTGGTGTTTTGAAACGAAAGTTATTGCATCAGATTTTTAGTGCCTAAATATCTTCACCTGGCATGTCAAAGCATTTGATATTCAGCAGTGAGAGGCTTTTTCTTCACTATTTATGCTGCTTGAGAAGGCAAGTCAAACTCAGAGCATCAGTCAAAGAAGTCACGGTTCAATATAAGTGCTCAAGCCAAATATATCAACCTTCAGATTGGGGTTTTCATCTCCAGCAGTCTGAGCTGATACTTTGCTCTACTTGCTGCAAGATCAGCCCCTGAATTTGGAGTTGGATCTGCCATGCTTCTTCCTGAACCCAGACCAGAGCCAGACAATTGGGCATGAGTGTCTGATCCACAGGCTGTTCAGAAAAGCTGTTTAAATTGCTTCATATCAGAGAGAAATGTCTACAAATGAATAAAAAAAATTGAACAAGCTCAGCTTTGACACCCAGACTTATGTTTCTGAATATGTTCTCCAGTAATACTGTGGTTTAAAAAGCCTCCTTCCTGTCTTTGGTGGGGGGCTGCTTTTTTCAGTGCTCTAGAATTTTTTCCTCATTTCTTAAGTTTCTTGGTGTGGATGTACATCACATCTCTCAACTTGCAGCTCATCAGCAGAGTGGACACTCAATCTTCTGCAGGAGGCAGCAAGCCATGGTATTGTAATAACCAAGTGCTTTGATGAGCTTGGTGCATTACTGATGTGTTATGAGCCACGAGCTCCATCAGTAAACATCAAAGTTAATTCTTTTGGTGTTTTCCCCTAGTCTGGGTCATAGTGGAAGATTGGGTGTTGGCACAGGAAGAATAATGTAAATAATTTAAGAAACTCTATGTAAACTTTCTAAAACACCCTGCTTCCCAGGACAGGCTGAGGTGGTTCTAGAGTGTATTTTGAGCAAAAGCTTACTGACTCCTTACCCTGCTTTCTATATCCAGCCCATATCTCATGCCACACTTGGGTACATGACATCTGTGAGTAGTGAAAACCACAAGCACCAGTTTAGTACACGAGCATGAGCAGAATTTCAAGCACATGCTTAAAGTGCAGCTGATGCCAGTGTGACTTTTGGGTCCCTCTGCTGTCCTAATGATGGATATTCCTTGAATCTGGACCAAAATGAGCACATTTTTGGAAAAGTTAAGTGTATTAAACTGCCTCTGAGATGAAAATGATAAAGTGATGTGGGGTTTTTTTTAGATCTGATTAGTCCCTTACAGATGTGACTAGACATAGTGGGTATGTTTCAAAGCCTTTTTCTAGAACAAAGGCTAGCAAATTAAAAACAAAACCATTTGTGTCTAACACTTGAAAGGAAGGAAATGTTGAGTTTCAGATACAGCCACGTTTGTAATTATATCTGGGCAATATCCCCATCCCCCAAATAGTCAATTACTTGAGATAAACACCTTCAGAAGTTATTAAACAACTTTGGTTTGAATTTTGTGATTAGCAGGAGCTGGAAGAAAGCAGGCAAATAATTGAGAATTCTAACTTCTTTAGACAGAATCAAACTCTTGTGTTTTGTATGTGCATTCCTACTTTCAAGTACTCTTAAATTTTAAGTTGTAATCTAAAGTGATTTTTCCCCCTCTTTACTCTGATAGGATTTGTTTGGTTGGTTCAAAGAAAAATGTCAACAAGCTCATGAAAAATATTTACATTAGATAGGCAAAACTAGGTAGATTTAGTTCTATTACTGAACTGTGTAACACATGGTTTTATGGAGCTGTTGTCACTGATAAAACTGACTTTGTGTCTTGTTGCTTGTTACAGCAATCCCTGACCAAGTGATGTGCTAGTCTGTCTGGTTTTAAACTTAGAAATGCCATAAAATAGTTGTCCAGTTAAACTTACATCACTGATGCAGAGCCACTTGTTACTCTGTGATGCATGGAAACGGGTGTTGAAGGGTGCACACAGGTCCAAGCTGGTCCATAAGCCTCAGCTGGGGTGCTAGGGGCCCGGCTGCACAGCTGCAGGTCAGAGATAAGGGTGAGTTAGGGAGATATTGGCAGGGAGAAATGCTTGTCCTCATCTCTGCTCACCCTGCAGCACACCCCATGCAGAGGCTGCAGACAGACAGCAAGATGAAAACATCAAAACGAGCAGTAGATCTTGTGAGATTAACGTATACAACCCCTTAATGTATACATAGGCAACAGAATTACAGACCCACAGACCATGACTTGGTCAAGTACAGGAGAATTCCTGAAACTCTGGAAGGAAGAAGCCACAGCATTACCTCCCAAAAAACATGACTCAAGCCAGAGAGGAGCAGCGGCACTAAGTTAGCAGAGTAGCTGGGCAGTAAGCAGGGCAAGCTGAGACTTATGGGCAGAGTTCCCAGCACTGGTCAGTCTTCCACAAGGACCAGTTGAGCTTTATGCCTCCTTCTCCCAGATCCTTTCCAGAGGGCTGAGCAGAAGCCTTGGGCCAGGCCTGGGACAAGCACTGTAGCAAAGCACTAAAGGCTGGGAAGGACAGACTGGAGCTTTTGAGCTAAAGCTTCTGCCAAAGCCAATTAACAGCACAATGGTTAGATTGCACTGGCTTTGCAGGGGCAAGAGGTGGCACATGGTGACCTTATCTTACCTAAGAGAGACAGCACTGGGCAGGGTGCTCAGTCTCACCAGCCCTACAACAGGGCCCTAGCAGCAAACCTGTTTGCCCAAGCCATTCCTTGACCCATGGATCAGTGTCACTTCCCCTGTTCTTGAGTTGCATCTAAACACAGGCACCACAGAACCTTCTCAAGACAACACAGATGTGCCCTGATAAAACACAGCAAAGCTGGGGGTACCCACAGGTCTGTGGCATCCTGTCTCCCCTCAGCCCCTGCTCACACTGCAGGGATGCAATAGCTGGGCAGAGAGGTCCAGACCCACAGTCATGTCCTAAAGCAGAGTGCCATGGACACCCATCTCCCTGTGACCACCATGTCTGCTTTCATTCCCATGTCTAGTGTCTGAGACTTTCCCCTGTTGCTAGAGAAAGGCCACGGTCACAAGACCCCCAGGGCTGATCTTCAGGAAGGCCTCTGCTCAGTCTGGCTCCTGCTCAGTGTGGCTCCCAGTCTCAGTGCAGGGTGCAGCCACTCTCCTTTACCTACACAGAAAATCCAGCAGAACCCTTTGGGGTCACCACTGCCTGGAGGCCATAGGGAGCCTCTGACCACCCCAAAAACCCAGCTTTCCTGCTTGCTGACACAGTGCTTCACCCCACAGCTGCTCCTCTACCCCAGACATCCTCTCATTGACCCCATACCTGTCCTAAAACCCCACGCTCCTTTTCATAGGGCAGCAGCCCCATGGTCCTCTCTGGTTCCCTTTCAGTCACCTCTCCAGCAGCAGTGGCCAAGCCATGGCACAACAGGGAAGCTCAAGTGCTTTCCAGTTTATTCTCATTAACAAACGACCATCACAGAAGGCACTATTCATTTGCTAAGAGCAGGGGTTAAGGCTCACCTCTAATTAGACCTTGTCAGACTCCTGTCTCAACAGGACCCATCTGCTTTCCAGGGGAGGGGAGGGGAGGTTTGCCTGCTCAAAGCTGAATGTTTGAACTGCATCCGGGTTGGCTCAGCTAACACTCACTGCTCCCCACAAGAGACTCAGCTTCTGAATTTGACTTTATGCAAGAAGCATCAAGGTTCCCAAATCTATTTGGGTAACAGAAATGACTTCACATTTTCTGGGGCCTGAAGGTACATGCAGCTGTGCCAGTGCTTTCCCCTCTGGGTTTCGTTCACAAAACAGCTTTTCCACCCCAAGGGCTGTCTGTACACCCACATAAATAGCTCTCCCTGCCATGCTATGTGGGGCTTTGTCTGCTCTTTACATTCTCCTTCATCCCAGCCCTGTCTTGACTGCCATTTTCCAGAAAGGGGAAAGGAAATGCATTAGTACTTCCCCCATAGTGTATTGTCCCCACAAGATCACCATAAAAGTCAAATTAAGAAGCAGAATATGGGCTGGATATTACAGGGCAGCAACCTTTATTCTCTTTGCCATAGTAGCTCTTTCTGTGACAGCATCACAGCTCCACAGGAGTCACACCAGCATTGCTGCTGTTTCTCTGCCAGGGGAGCTCAGCAGCATCTTCTGGGGGAACTGCAACAAACTCCTGGTTTTGAAAGCTTATGAGACACCACTATTGTTGCAGTGAAGTCACCTGTAAGACTCTGACATTGCAAACAGGTCCTGTGTCACCAGCTGTGGCTGGTACAGTGCCAGGTAAAGGGCAGGGTATCCCACAACCCCTCACAGCCACGCTGTGCAGCATGCCCACGGGGGCTGGAAAGCTCCCTGGTCTTCATGATGCCTGGAGCACCAACTGTTCCTGCCAAGGTTGATTCGATACCTCCCCACACACATGGGGACAGAGTCCTGTATCCAGCCAGGAAGAATAGGAACTACCTTCTCACTGACTCTCAAGACAGCCACACTACTGCCTGCTGCCAGGTGTGCAGCAAACAGGACTGATACCCCTGCAGCTCCTCACAGACACCCACAGTCCCCTTGCAGAAGGTATGACTGCAATCTACCTGTGGGTGGGACATGAGTGGTCTCTTCTGCCACCATCTCAGCCTCCCTGCTCTTCTCCACATGTGCCTTACAATGCACACTGGATCAGAGACCATTCCTTCACACACAGCACTGGGGCTGCTGATAACTTATCGTATCAGACAACATTTTTGGGGCAATGAGTAGATATCCTTGCACCTGAAATTTCACATTAAAACCAGCTGTGAGTAGCTCCCACCCACCAATGCCAGTGGGGATGGCAGAGCTCAGCCAACAAGCATGTGCACCTGCAAAAGCCCCTGCTTTCATTTGAGGGGTGGGGTTTTTCCTCCATCCAAGACAACAAAGAGATGCAGCACTGGTTATGCTGAAGACACCTCAGCTCCCTGCCAGGGTGCAGGGCTGATGCCAGCAGGAAAGCTGCAACACTAGTGCTACTGGAGCAACTGGAAGAGCAGAGCCCTGCTGAGGCAAGAATAAGGGCTGTGATCAGAGCTTGGCAAGCCAGTCACATTTTTGTCTCAGCACCTGTGACATGTACCAGCCTCCTGGAGATACCAGGTGAATGATTGCATGACATGACCCAGGGTTAGTCAGACCTGAAAACAAGCCAGGGGCTGGCTGTACCCCACCAGACACGTTGTCCCTGGCAATACAGCACGATGCTGATTTTTCAAACAAGTGGGTTTTTTTCTCTCAGCCTTCTCCTTGACTCCTGACTTGACCTCAGACCAGAGTGACTTAAATTATATAACCCCCCTCCCCCCCAGTGGAAGTTAGATCTCACCACTAACGACAGTCCAGGAGCCGGGCCAAAGGCCACGGCCTGGTGCCAGCTCAACGCTGAACTGCGTTGAACAGACACGGTACCACCGATGAACCACCTGGCCTGCAGCAGCATCCAGTGTCCGTCTTTGGTACTGCACTCCGCCCCCTCCATCGCTCTGCAATTCGGTCACAAGAGGAGGAGCATCATCATCCTGCCAGGCCTTGGACGGACACCACCACGGTCTGGACCATCCCAGAGGGTTGACGAGTGCCGGACAGGCCACCAAGACCCAGTAGCAAACAGAAGAGCACCCTCAGCAGCAGAGTCCTCTGAAACCCAGTTAGGGTAAGAGGGAGCTTGCAGTGACTGTGCCATGCCACAGCTGCTTGGATACAAGTGTAGGCAGCAGCTTTCTCCTTGGTCATGGCATTAACAGAAGGAAAGACCTTTCCAGAGCCCAAGCCCCAGCCGAGCTCAGTGAAAAGCAGAACAAGTGTGTCACACTTGGAGTCCCACCACTGATGCTAAATCCCAATATTTGCATCCAGCAACAGCATATCTGGAAGCCTCTCCCCAAACTACAGAGGTACAAAGCCCAGCTCATCTCAGCTGCAGCTCTCTGCCCTCAAGCTTCTTCCTCCAGCATCTGCAGGAGATATGAGCTGTGCCCTGGGAAAGACAGCAGTCTGAGCAGTCTTGGAGCAAGGAAGTCATTGATTAGAGCTGCCTTTTGTCTAGGGGACATGCTGACACTGTGCCTGTGCTCTTTGATGAGAGGTGATGGGCTCTGCAGGAGCAGAGAGGGCTTGCTCAGAGCACCCCAGCCCAACAGTGATCTCAAGGGGGGGGGGGAACAGCTGTCAGGAGGGAGAGCCAAGACACCAGAAACAGACAAGATTCACTAGGACAGGTCACAGTGCCCATGCCTCCCTGCAGAGGATCTGTGTCAGTGCAACTCACTGCAAGAACTGCTGCTGGGTTCAGCAAAAGCTGGATAATACAGACCACCGTGCTGGGAAGAGGATGGGTGCTGCATTCTCAGGAGCTCATGAGTCTCTGGGGGTGACTAACTACCACGTCTCTGCTGTCAGCACCTCTAATGTTAAGCAACTAAGCAATGTTAAGCAGGTAGAAGTCACCTCTGTGACTGGGTTGTGCCTCCGCAGAGCTCTAGGACCGCACGAAGCCATCTTCCTCCGTTTTAGCAGAGCCGACCTGCTCCCAAAGCTTGGCGCAAAGAGGACATTAATGCCCCTCTCCAAAGCCAGCCCGCCTAGCAAGGCCAGAGCATCATCCGCAGCCGGAGCCGGTCCAACTCCCCCGAGCATCCGCGGCTGCGTGCCCGGCGGTCGCAAGAGGGAGCCCGGCGCCAGGGAAGGAAGAGCCCGGCGGGAGGGACCCGGCGCTGCACCCGCCCTCGGCCGCTCCTGCTGCCAGGGATGCGTTCGGCAGCGAGATCCCCGCCTGGGACAGGGCAGCAGGGCAGGTGACTCGCTGCAGCCCCTCCTATCTCCTTCTTAATGGGTGGTCATCATCATCATCAAAAGAAATTGGAGCATCCGCTGGCCGGTTGTAACTGTGAATAAGGATTAAAGGCATGCCTAGAAACGGAAGATGACAGGAGGGTGCATTTACAGGGCAGGGCCCAGGTAGCTGATGCTTTTATCACAGGTGACTCCACAAAATCACCCTCCCAAAGAAAGGCACGACATTCCTTGGGAAGAAGGCCAGAAGTGTCACAGCCAGCCCTTGCCACAATACCAACAGCTCACTCCCAATTTTTCAGTTGACTCCCAATTAATTGAGCAATTTTAGGCCACAAAGGGAAGCACCTTATTACACAGCACCACCACTTTTCTCACATCCCTGGGAAACCTTTACTCCACAAGCTGGCAGCTAGGTCCAATCCTGCTACAAGCACAAAACCTGTTGCTTGGGGCCAGCCTCAGATTGGTCCGGGCATCCCTCCAGGCCCAGTAGAAGGTCAACTCTGACCTCACATTTCAAGTCCTGGCAGCCTCTGCTAAAGCCTTACTTTTTCTAGAAACACAAGGAGCTGACCTTAGTGAAGTCCTGCCCCACAGGTGTCAAAGCCAAAGAGGCACCTTGGAGCACTATCTCATCACTGGAGCTTCAAAATAAGCAGCTCTTTATGCAGTACCTGCCCTTCTATACAGCTGAACCTTACACCTTCCCTACTCTTCCTCTAGTTATTGTGGTAATCCTTGTCACCCACATGCATATTGTAAGCCTTACCCAGCACTTTCAAAGCAGCCTTATAAGACACCACAATTAACATAGCTGCTCCCACAAGAAGCTCCTAAGCCACACTAGTTATTTCAAGGGAGCAGGAAGTAAACCAGAACACCCAACAGATACCAAAACTCCTGGCACAAAGCAACCATCTCACCTTCTTTTTGCTCTGGAGTCCATGAAAACAGCCAGAGTTTTCCCCTGGGCTCCTATTTAAGTCCTTCAACTGTGATGGGGGGGAACTGTTGGCTGATTCCCAGCATCTGGGAGCCATTTCACTCCAGAGTAGGCTCAGCTGTTCTCTAATCCTTAAAGGACCCGATACACACTGACACCCTCCTTCTGCTCCTTGCAACTGTCACCATCTGCATCTTTCCAGCCCCCGCAGTACTCCCACAGTTTTCTCTCCCGCTCCCCAAGCAATCCTTTTCTTTGTCCCCATAGCTCAGCTCTCCTTCCCGTGTCCAAGTAAAGCATTGAAAACCTGGAAAAAGTTAGGTGAAGAGCCACCAAGAGAGCTGGGGATTGGAGGATTTGCCCTGTGAGAAGAGGCAGAGGGAGGTGGGCTTGGTCAGTCTGGTGAGAAGGTGGTTTCAGAGGGGGCATAAGAGCAGCCTGCCAGTTAACAAGCAGGTTACTGAGTGGATGGAGCCAAGGTCTTCCTGGTGGTACCTGGCTTGGAGGTGAGGCAGTTGACAGAAAAGAAATTGAAACTGGGTACAAGGGAAAATGTCTTTACCATGGTAACCGTCAAACCCTGGGACAGGCCGCTCAGGGAGATCATACGTTCTCCACCTTTGGTGGTTTTCAATGCTGGACTGGATAAAGCCCAGAGCAGCCTGCTCATCAGACCTGACCTCGTCATGAGCAGGAGGTTGGACCAAAGGCCCTTCCAACCTGACCCAGCCTGTCTTCTCTTAGGGGGAAGGGGGTGACCTGAAATAAGTTCAGAGCTTCCTTCCCATCCAGGCTATGGGAAACCTGCAGTCGGCACCACCACCCCAGGATTGTCCCGTGGCAGCTAGAAAGGCCTTGTCAAATGCTGCAAATGTCAAGGGAAAAAAGTAGGACAAAGGATTCAACCGAGTTGCGACAGTGACACGTGCCTGTGCTGGGGGAGGAGGAGGAAGCGGTGGAGCACACAAGTTAAATGGGCCAAGAGCCTGGACACAGTAATGTATCAGCTGCATCACCAGCAGAGTGAGGCTGTGAGATGGAAATACATCCTTCCCCTTTGCCATGTGCGTAGCCTGGTCACGGGAGGGTGCTCAGCTGGGAGAAACAGCTTCCGTTCAGTAAGAGCAGCCATGCACAAATTTAATTCTTCCATCATTTTAACTGCCAAGGGGGACTGAGCACGACACAGGGAGCACGGGGCCCTCATTCTGCTGCAAGGGGCAGGTTTTGGCTGTGGCCAAGATGCTGGGGCAGCTCCCACCCCAGCCTCTTCCCCATCCCAGGGACAGAAAAAGCTGTGAAGATGTTCATTTTATCTAATCGAAGAGATATCTCAAATGCATCATGACTCACTCACCTTTCAAAGCTGTCAAAAAAACCCCTGAAAGTCCCAAACACAAAGAAAAACCCCAAAACACAACTTAAAAGGTGGAGGAAGGAAATCAAAGAAAAAATAGTGTCTGAAGCTTTGGTTTCTGGTTTGGTATGTGTCTGGGAAGGCAGCCAGACACAGATGGGAGTTCAGGCTGGACAGCCTGTGGCCACAGTCACGCTCCTACTCTGTCCCTGGCATCCATCAGCCGTGCTGGGGAGGGGAGCACAGCGCTCAAACCGAGAGCGAACAGACCTCGCACCAGCAAAGCATCACTGCTGTCTCAGTTAACCAGAGTGATGTGCCTGCTCAGCTGGAAGGACGGACCACTGTTCCCTTGTGCAGCACTGCGTGTCTTGGCCTCTCCTGGGGATGAAGTTCTGGGACGTTTTCCTCACCAGGGGAAGTAATTTCCTCAAAGGAAGCAATTCCCATTCTCCATGTCCTGGGCACAGGTGGAGGACATGATAGTTGGGTCTCAAGGGGAACAGAAGTGATTTTATTTGCTACTTGTGCTGAAAGAGCAAACTGCAGGATGGTTATCAGTGAACTCCTGCAGTTTCTGTTCTCCTGTGATCTGTCCTTGTTACCTCAGCCTCCAGATTAGAAAGGATTAGCAGCTATGCTGTGAGATTTTTGGAGCCACTGAGGGCCTTCCCAGGCATAAAGATGTCCCACACCCCTCTCTCATTAAAATGCCGCTTTCTGTCTTAGAAATGGGGTTGTTTTACTCCTGTGCTCTGAATATGGTGTTGGTCCAGAGCCATGCAACATAATAGGATCACCACAGGATAACTCAGTTGGAGAGGGCATGCGGAGGTCATCCTGCTCCAAGAAGGACGATGGATGAGGAAGCCCCCAAGAAGTCCTTCATGATCACTTGCCCTCATGCAGGAGATGCTTCTCACTCCCCTCATTCTTGTCTGTGTGTTCTGGATGTCCTGCTCTTGAGTTCACTAATGTAACACCTGGATTTGAAACCAAACAAGCGCACTTATCCTGTCTGTACAGCCTGGGACACAGAGAAGGTTATTCTGCTTCCAAGAAGTGGCAGATTTTGTGAGAATCCAGTAGGCTGGGATGGGAAAAACACCAGGATCAAGGACAGCTGGTCCAAGAGAAGCTCCAAACCAGCTCACGTGGAGCTCTGCCTGCACAGTTCAACCGCTGGCTGGCTGCCGCCTGCACGCTGCCTGTGAAGTTACCAAATGACAAAGGATTTGCCAGAATTGGCATCACAAATGTGAATTATCAGAAGAGAAGCCAGCATTAGGTGTGCTGAGTGCATTGCTAAGGCCTCTCTTCTGAGGCGCTGCACCCCAATTGAGTTCAAAGCGTGGTTTGTGGCATGATAGGCAAACACTCGAGCCCTGTCCAAACAAGGTCCAGAGGTTTAGATGCTCAGCATTTAGGTGCTTGCAAAATATGTTGACCCCTGAGGCTCACGATAAAATCTAAAGCTCCCTTTGAAAGTTAAGTGTTTAACATGAAGGTGCTGGTGTCCCATTGATCTTCTGCCAATGTTTTAACAAGGGGATGCCACCAGTAATTCCCTGTGTGAATTCTGCACAGCAAGAGAGGACAGGCTATGGAATTAATTTTCTCATGTTCGCACACAGAAGGATTTTCCAGCCAGCATCAGGAAGAGAGAGGGCAGTGATGTGAAAAGTAAATCAAAGGATAAAGTCTATGTACATTAAAAATTGTAAATAAATACAAACGCTTGTGCCTCAAAAATCAAGGTCTGTGTATGACTCAGGGAGAGTTTATCTCCGTTGTGGGGAGAGGAAGCCCACAGCTCTTCTCCTCCAGGGAATATTTTTTTTAAAATTATTGACACTTTATACAATCTGGTGCTCTTCTAAATATAATTTTATTAGCATGAGAAGCCACTTGGCAGCAGGAAGCTAATGCTGGTGAGTTCACAGTTTTCAAGACAAAGCGTTCTCTTAGAAGGAAGAAGAAAGAGACTGATTTGGAAAGAAGAGCCTTGCAGCTTCTGCCTAAAACCAGCCTCCACCTGCCATCTTCTTGTTGCAGGCTTAAATGGAGCAATATTCCCTAGCCTCAGCTTGTTTGTCTCTGGTTTCCAAAGGAGATGAGGCATATGCAGTCACGCTGTTCACCAGCTCTCCTGTCACGCTCCCACAATAACCTCCGAGAGAGGAAGGAACACGTCTATGGAGGCTGGGTAAAGAATAAAGGCGCCCGCTGCCACCCACCCCTTGGGATGGGGAGAGATGGGCAGGAGCCTGAGAGCAGTTGTGCTGCCCGGCAGACGTGTGCCAGTTCGTAGGTTCGGGTAGGACAGGACAAAGGAGCTACAGCTGCTGGGGACGGAGGGAGGACACAGCCCGGGAGCCGTGGGAATCGCCACTCCGGCAGTGGGAGCGCCTTGCTTGGCGGGAGGAGGGTGATGTAATAGCGCGGGGTAGCGAAGCCAGGCATTAGGCCCTGGCACGGCTGTATCGAAAGCGCTTTTCTAGGTATTATGGAAGAAGGAATCCAGCCAAAGAATCATGCTGAGTTTTGGTTTTATTTTATTGAGCAGAGACAGCAGAGGTGAGGGCAAACTGCTCCCGTGTCCGTGCACAGGCACTGGCGGCCATTGCTGACAGGGCCTCAGCGGCTGGTGCTCGGTGGTGGTGAGGACTCAGCATTTCCCCAGGTGCTTCAATCTTATTTTCCCTCCGCTTCTCCTGCAAAAGGGAGCAAGAGAGACTTAGAGCAGTGTACAATAGACACAGCAGTATAGGACAAGGAGCTCATCAGTCTGAGCAGGACCATTAGCCTGACTCATGCTAGTGCACCCCGATGCCTCACAGGAAGCATCAAGCTGTTCTCTCCTTGCTCTTCTCTGACTTCCCTTAGGATGAGGCAGCCAAATGTTAACGACTGCTAAGGAGAAACCTGTGATTTACGAGCACGTTCAGTCCAGGGGCGCTGGCTCCTGTTGCTTCTCCTTTAAAAGATGACAGAGCTCAGGAAAAGGAGAAACTCAGGTTCTTCCTCTGAGACTCTGTGTCTTGTTCCACAAAGTCTATTCAGACTTTTCAGGAACAATTTGGCACGGCTCAGCTCTTGCATTCCTCCAGACACTTCTCAGAATCCAGAAGTGTGGGCAGTGAGACTTGCAGCCTGTGGCACATCGTGGGAAATGTGCATCGATTTAGTGCGTGCAGAAGGTATAGGCTGGATGCAATTGCCTCCCAGGCCCCGTGCTGCTTCTCAGCATGGTAACCAGCAGCGTGCAGAGCCCAGAAATGGATTAAAATTAACTCGTGCTCACACAGCTCCTTTCCAAGGAGGAAATATTCCACTTGGCATGATTCAGGAGGTGGTCCATGCAAGAGGAGCAGCCTGGATGCAGGGGCTCCCCTCCATGAAAACATCATTACACACATTGGAAATTGGGCCAATGCTGTTATTTCAATCCCCTCTCCTTCCACTTACAGCACTGCCTTGCAGAAGGCACATTTGTTTCCGTAAGTGACGCCATCCGTGCCGCAGTGAGGGTTGGACTCCCTTGTGCAGAACACGCTTCTGTTTACAAACTCTCTACAGATCTGCAAAAGGAATTAAAAAAAAATCCTTTCAGGAATCCCACACTCTTTGTTTTGCTTTCCAAATTGGCTACCAGGTCACTAATATAATGCTTTTTCTGGCAAGAGGACTAGAGTGGCAGGGATAACACTATTTACTGAAAGATAAAGCCCTGTCAGACACGAGCAGAAGCAATGTTTCAGGGGAATTTTTTGCCCTGTGTTTGAGGAGGGAAACTACAGTCACCTGGGAGAAGTCTTGATCTCCCAAAGGCAGGAATGGATTAGCCTAGGCATGCAGAAGAGTGAGAACTGATGCTCTTCCAGGCATTTGGTGCCAAGTTAGCTCACTGCTGCATGGCTTCATGCACCTTGCGAAACTGCACTCAGCTTTCTGCCTTCCCAGCAGAAGGAGAAGCAAACCATCATCTATGGGGAATTTAAAAAGTTGTCCAGGAAATGTCCAGGCATCCAGTGACAGACCTTGTTTGGAGGGATGGAGCACTCTCCATAGCACCTTTGTTTCATGGGAAGGTTGGACAGTGGAGCAAAGTGGACAAAAATGGTGCTGTGCACCAATGCAACCCTGTGCAAGCACCCTAGACCTGATCATGGGAAGCATTTGCTAAAGCAACCGTGTGTTTCCCTGGTCTACTTATTAATGTGGCCACACATAACGTTCCCTGTACACCAGTGAACATCCCCAACATGTCAGGACTTCTTGGAAAGACCCACCTGCTCCCAGCAGACCATTAAAAACTGTTTTTACCGAGCACCAAGATCTTGGTTACAAAACCATTCCTCTAGAAAATACAGATTCAGTAAGCAGAAACATCTGCACTGACCTCTTCGATGTCTTGACCTGCTACATCTGGAATTAAAAAAGACAAGAGACAAAGGGAGATCTTACACATCAGCATTATTTCCTGATAGAGCCTGAACTAAAGTCCCAAACCCTTTATGCAAACCACAGTGAAACATACAGCAGGTTTTTCCTACTCTGTCATCCTGTGCGGCGGAGGAGGGGGCAGGAAATACATTATCTGAATTGCTTTTCAGTATTTTGCCTTTTTGAAAAATGTTACTAAAATACCATGTAATCAGTCATTCAGCTGCTAACTGCACCTCAGACACATAACCCAATCTCCTGGAAGGCAGCCACTCGCAGGGAAGCAAGCTGCCATATCGGATCCCGAGCCGTGCTCCACAGAGATTTTAAAGCTGTATTGGCTGGGGAGGCTTTTAGACTCCTGCACCTCTGAGGAATATCAATGGCTGGTACCATGGAGAAGGAGACCCCACAGTCGGCTTTACATCTGTCCTCAGCCAGAGACTCACAGAACTTCCTCCCAGGTGAGATACAGAGAGGCGTGATGGGCTGGTACAGGGCAGAACAGGCAGTGCCGGTCAGTATGAGCACAAAAATACCCACTGTAGCCACAGGCTCTGGGCTGGAGGAGAATCAGTCCATCCTCTTTATATATCTTCACTGCAAAGACTGCAGTTTGAGTCATAGCTGCGGGACAAGGCAACCCTGTGATGTCTCTAAGGGGGAGCCTGACACTTAGGGGTGGATCGACTGCAGATTTGCAGAATCTGGGTCACAACACAACCCAGCTATTCACATGGCAGTGGGGCAGCAGGGGTGGGGGTGTGAGGCTGTGCCTACTGGGTCAGTGGGGTCCCTGCCAGCTGGGGTCCTGCTCAGGTGGCTCCGAGCAGGAGGGGACCTGGGACAGGAGATGAGAGGGTCTTGTCCTATGCACTGGAAATCACACTCAAGCCTCAGCTGGACCATTAGCCATCATCCCACCCTGCTGCTTGCACCAATCACATTGCCCTTCGGTGTTTCATCCCCCATGCTGGGGTGTTTATCCTCTCCCCAGGCCAGGCTAGGCTGCGTTCATTGTAAAGTCACTGTTAGGGCTATCTGCATATTATTTACAAAATAGCTCATTCCATAGTTTTTATAAATATTACATGTGGCTTAGAAGACTTTGTGATGATGTCTCTTGACATCTGTTTATTTTACAGGAGATCACAGAGTTTGCTGCTATTCTGCCTGGCCTTGGAAGGAAGCTTCAGCACTCTGACGGAACCCAGTCCCAATTAAGACTCAATTAGAGACAGATGAATATTTCATAATGAATAATGTGTACAAAGTAATTCACCTCTTTTCTCCATGCACAGCTCGCAATTTTCTCAAGTGAATTCTTTATTCAAATTATTCACAGAAAAACAAGTACAAATTATTCTTGTTCTGCACATTCTTCAATAACTGTCACCACAAACCTTCCAGAGCTGGGTCAGCTGGACGCAAGCAATTGATAGCACTGACATGACCTATATGCTCAAAAATCATCACTCAGCGTCTCCAGATCATCAGAGAGATATGTAAATCTCCAGATAAATAAATGCTGGATCCTTTTAATTTGCCCTCTTTGTTCTGACTCCTCGAGGACACATGAATTTAATTTTCAAGCTTTTCTCTGCACCATAAACGAAAGCTGAAACTTTCATCTAATTACATTTCCACGTCCCCAAGGAAAACACCAAATACCAAGATGCTTAGGATCAAAACAAGAGCTGATGACCCTGAGGTGTGAGTTTCTTCTCTAACTGGTTCAGCAAAACCTCTCCAGTGAACATTTGTACCAAAAATTCATAATTACACTCTGCTTTGGTACATTTGCTGAAAGAGCCGCTTAGAATTTGCTCACTCTGTCTCCTGGTGACACCTCCACTGCCTTATTCCCTGCGGAGGCACACGAGGAGTGGAAATATGTCATATGAGTGAGCAAGTCCCGCAGATATTTTCTACCAGCTCAGCTTTGTCTTCAAGCCTGTCATCTGGTGATCAAGGCTCTCCAAAGTTTGTTGCTCTCAGGAAAGATTTTGAGTTTTTGGGGGGTTTTTTGGTTGGGTTTTTTTTTTTTTTTTCTAGGCTAGGGAAAAGATGACTTACCTGAGAAGAAAGAGAGCAGCAGCAGGCTGAGAAGCACTAAAGCACCTGTTGCCTTCATGCTGCAGGCAGCTCTTTAGTCCAAGCCAAGCGATCTGTGCGGGAGGTGTCGTCTCAGCACCCGAGCCCACAGTGCGCACACGGACCTGCCTTTCTGTGTATTTATGCACCCATCCGTAGCTGTCCTCATTCCCCACCTTAATTGTGAGAACTTCTCCACTTCAATTCTAAAGCCATTATTGGTCCTGGACGTGTTTCTGGTGGTTTAGGAATGCTGCCCTGTCCACATCAAACCTAGAAAGGGCTAATTATATGAGTGATAGACTCGGGCTTGTAATATCTCTTTCTTTTTTTTTTTCTAAATAGTCACAGGATTCTCACAAGGGTGAATTTTCAAAGCGGTGATTCATCGGGGAAGCTGGTAATTTTCATTCTCAGGGCCCTCGCTGAATGCCAGCTCCGAGGCTTGGAGTGTGGCGTGATGACACTCACTAGACGTTACGAAATAAATCACAACATGAGAATGTGTTGTCTGTGAAACCAATTATACGTTGTTCCCTGGCTATTTTTGAGGATGGTTCTAAATTTGTTGGGTTGGGGTGGAGGAGCGCTCCAATGTGACTTGCTCTCATAGCTGTGTGCACAGTCCCAGATAGGACTGCTGACTCTCCTCCCTGAACTATTTAAACTCTAGCTGTCAATGTTTTCCAGTTTTTCACATTAGCAAACATATGTTAGGGCTCCGCTCCCACAGCAAGTGGCAATGAAGGGAATTTGATGGGGAAATTGGGAGACTTGAGCTCTATTTCCAGCTGAGTCTCTGCAAGGATTTGCTTTCAGCTGCACCATTTGCAAACTATCTGTTCAGATAAGAATAATAAAATTTTAGCGTGCTTTCCTAGGGAGACAAGCCTTACGAGGGCACTGTGTAGAGATATATCTGTTTATTAGTTCCCCTGGTGAATTTTGTATCTACTAGTTCCAACCAAATTTCGTACAGCATGAAAAAAATAAAAACCAAATAGATTTTTATACCTTTGGCTCACAACAGAGGAAAGATGCTACTTACATCCTCAGCCAGCAAGGGAGAGAGCTTCTGCAGGAGAGCGATGTTCTGAATGCCCTACATCTGGGGAAAGCATTAAAGTTTGCAGCTTGCCAGACATCTTAAAATCCACACAGCAGAGAAACCGTGACTGACAGGTGAATTCTCAGATGTCTATTAAGGGTGAGCTCACGACGCAGCCTCTCATATAATTTAGTTATCAAGTCAGCCAGCCGCAGTGCCGTTCAGAACCACGTTTGGTTCTGCCACTTGCGGCATTACTTGTTTGCCTTTTCTAGTTTCATACGTCACTGCTCACCACCACGGCCGTAATGCCTCAGTCCTTTATCTACCCAGACGTTTCGGTTGCTGCAGCATAACTGACTGGCTAAAGCCTTAGCAAATGTACCGCAGGGACCAGCCCCTTCCAGGCTGAGGAGAGGAAGAGGGTAAATTACCAAGCAGGTGATTATTGTTATTACCCCTTTCCACTTCTTTATAGCATCTGAAACAGGCTACTTGCTGGCACAGGTGAGGAAACTCTTCTGTCCCTCTGACATCTCTGAAAACCAGGGCAGAAGAAGGACAACTGGAACTTGATTTCCAGTCTAATGGGGGTAGCTGGGCAGCGTCTTGCTGGTCTCACACTCAGTGCTTACCTGTGCCAGGCCAGTGTTTTGGCTTATGTGACACAAACCTTTCTATCTTCTAAAGAGCTCTTGCTTAGAGGCCCTCAAGGTATCCAGGATAGAGCCAAACACGCAGCACTTGCCATCTTCCCTCCCTTCCCCATAGGTGAGCTGCTTTTCTTTGGGCTTTTCCAGAGCCTTCTGAGCTAAGCAAGCACATGGCTTCCTCAGGCAGAAGCTACCACTGCAGAGGAGGCTCACCACAGGATCCTGCCATGGAAGTCCATTTTCTGCTAC
Organism: Zapornia atra; assembly: GCA_013400835.1. Taxonomy (NCBI): domain Eukaryota; kingdom Metazoa; phylum Chordata; class Aves; order Gruiformes; family Rallidae; genus Zapornia; species Zapornia atra. Next base: position 24,846 of record VZTU01001148.1, read on the forward strand.
AGCCAAAACTCCACTAGTCTGTGGCGACTCTATAAATCTATTGGCCAAGAAGAAATTAAGCAGAGCTCTGTCCTGTGCTGACAGGTCTCTGTTCACACCCACTAGCTACTTAGACTGTTCCTTAATTATTTTTCACACATACACAAGTAGGTAAGCAGTGAGGACTCTCATGACTCTCCCATTTGTCTTTTCTTGAGAGGAGGCAGAAAGCCAAGATGTGATTTATGTTGCCCATTCTAACAGAGAAAACCCCATGAAATACAAAGTTCCATCCCTCTTCCCAGGAAGGAATCTACTAGTACTGGGGAAGGACAAGACTCTCCTGTTCTGGAAAGTACCTACAAAATTCCTGGTCAAGAAATCATCTACTTCAGGAAACAAGACACAAAGAAAATGCTTGGAAGCCACAGATTTTTGTCCTAAACATCAGCCTTAGCAGCAGATATTCTTCCTGCATTGCAAGAGGAAGGGACTGTGTGAGCCATGACACTTGGGACTTTTTGCCGGTGCTGTTTGCATATTAACCCTTTGACTCACCCAAAAAGATGGCACATCATCATGAGCATTCATATGTATCACTGCACATCAAGCAAACTCTACATTCCCCAAAAAGATGCTATCTCCATACCTCTTTTTCCACCTTGGCACTACCAGCACATCTTTCAACCCTTCTTCCTAGGGCTAGAAAATCCAAGACCTTTTCCTGAAGGGTGACTTATCCTACCTCTGCCTCAAATACCCAAGTGCAACATTTCATATCTGTTCTCCAAGAAGCTCATGGCCTGAACCCAGTCTAATTTCTCCTTGGGTCTCATTAGTCTCATTACAGCCTTGCCCAGCTTGCTGCAATTTTCTGCTGATCAACAGAGTCTCGATGGACACACCCTTCAAGGAAGCAGCAGTTCCTAATTTTCTTCCCCATGAGATAGCCTCCTCCCTTTGCCATGAGCCTCCCTTTTACGACACACTGCCAGACCTGCCCCTTGCCCAGGTGTCACCAGGTAGGGCTGACCGTGGCCAACTTTCTTATTTCTCCAGGGCCATCCCCCCTATGCCAGGGCTCTGAGAAGGACCGGTTCCTCTAAGACTCAGTGCTGCTACAAAGACAAATCCATTTACACCCTATAAGAAGATGAAATTAGGAAAGTGGCAGCATTTTATAGCAGCTTGGTTTCTCTTCTGATGGTTTGGTATGGAGCGACGTACTCTCGTGAGGGCTCGGGCTGGTTGTGTGATGGGTGTTACACTTTGCTCTTTAATGTGGTTGATTTCACAACTTCTCTTGCCTGACAGATAAGTACCTAAAAGCCTGAAGACCATTACCCCTGCCCTGGAAAAAAAAACCAAACCCAAACCAAACCCAAACCAAAAACCAGTCATGGCAAAGAGAGTGGCTGCGTTTAATTTATTGATCAATCAAAGCAGAAACCGATGCGCAACAGTTGAGGGAGCAGGGGAGAGTGTGTTTGATTGCAGGATTCATAAGGAGGAAACCAGGGCGAAGGGTATGGCTCCAGCGCTTAGCATTCACCAAGGTGTCTGAAGAACAGAGCTCCCTGGTTCCGTCTGAAGAGAGAGAGACCAAAATTAGACATGGATCTCAGCCGTCTGGTTGAACTTCACCCCAATAAGCCGATGCTCTCCAAGTAACAAAGTACTTCACTTAAGGTTTCACCTCCTTCCTGATTCCCCAGGTTACAAGCTTTCTCACATGGAGGGACGGGGGACAAACCCCATAGTTTTGGACACCTCCTACGGTCACGGTTTAAGTCGCTCTGGCAGGGAGGGAGTGAGCAATGCTATGAGCCTGCAAACGGGGATCTGGATTTAATTGCAAGGGAAGGAGAAGACTCACTTGGGCTTAAGATCTCCAGTGCCTGGGGGGTGGCAGCAGAGTGAGCACTGGGAGAGGAACGCAGAGCAGGGACGGATTTACCAAGGGGCTAACGGGAGCTCTGGGGCTTTCACACCAGCAGCCAGCGCTGTGTGCACGCTGCAGCTCTCTGGTTTCATGGCCACGCCATGAGCTCCATGATACTTACGAAACGGCGTTGCAGAAGTGGCACTTGTTTCCGTAGGTTCTGCCATCAGAGCCACAAATGGGGTTGTACTCAGAGGTGCAGATGAGGTTGCTGCCCTTCTGCTGGTCGTTGCAATCAAAGTGTTGCTAAGGGAGCAACAACAGGTGTTAAGGGCTTTGTTCCCTCTATTTTCCTACACGAGTGCTTTATGTTTATTTAATGCTTCTGATATGGCAAAGCATAAAACCACTTTTCAGGTGCAGGGCTCTGCTTTCCAGTAACTCTGCAAACTCAGAGGCAGAATTTGCCTGGGACGGGGAGAAGATGGGGGCAAAAAACTCTAATAAATACTATTAGAAATACTCAAATGACCATGCTGATATTTCCAGGCCACCAGAGGTGAGCGTACAGAAAGTGGTCGCAAGCCACACTGAGGGAAGTACTCCCACTCAAGGAATCATCTATAGGTGATACATAACCCATCAGTTCTCCAGCAGAAGGAAGGAGGCAGCATCTCTTGCTCAGCCCATTTCCCAGCAGCTGACTGCCATGTTCCCGGGGTCAGAGGAATTAGTTCAATACCCTTTGACCTTGGCATAACCTTAACTATTTTCCTCAAATCCTATTTCCAGGCCAAATGCAGCAGAACAGCACAGGCATTTCTACTATTTAGATATGATTCGGTGAGTCTGTGTTGTAAAATGCCTTGTAACAGCAGTTAGAGAGCAGATTCCTGCATCTTACCTGGAAGCATTCTCCCATATTTTGCAGGTTCACATCCAGTCCGTTTCTTTGGGAAGAAAGCAAGTTGAAAATGAATGAGCACAAGGAAGCCACTTCACGAGTCAAACACTGCCTTCTAAACACCAACATGGGCACCCACTGGTCCCAAAACCCCTCCTGTGACCTAGCCCCCCTCCACTTACGCCACAGCATTGCAGAAGTTGCACTTGTTTCTGTAGGTAATTCCATTGGTGCCACAGATGGGGTTGTACTCCAGAGTGCAGGGCATTGCACCGCCAGTTGATCTCAGGTAGCCAGTACAGTCAAGCTGAAACAGTCACAGAACTACAATTTAGTCTCTTTTCCCTCTCACATCAGTCTTCTGTAATGGAGTAGGGGGCAAGAGACATCTTTCCCCATCCCCAGAGGTGCAAGAGGACAGGAGCTTCCAGCCTCAGCACGGTGGAATCGCTGAGGCACCAACGATTGAAATCCTGCACGTGGGTACAGCATGACCCCAGAGCATCTGTGTTTTCCTGTCCTGAAGCAGGCTTTTCCCCTATTGCCTTGGGGATTTTCACTGTGAACGCCACCATGAAGGATCTTTGCCTAAAATGCCCTCTGCAGCAGCAACTTTTGCTGCAAAATGTCGATGCCATTTGAAAATTGAGTTTACGTTCACCTTGGTGTTTCTGCAATTACTCTGAGTGTACTGAAATGGAAGTTGCTGTATTATGTTAAATTGCACAGCCAGAGTGTTTCTTTGCTTTCTCTCTCCAAACTAAAAATAGAGATACTTCACTACTTCATGGTAGCTCTATATATTGATAAACAAACTTTATGATAAACGTTCTGATAGAATCGTTTTTCTGGTACAAAAATCATGATTTAGTCAAAATTTAAACTTCCTCTGGGAATTTCTAAGCTTCAACAGGCTTCTAAGTCTTGAGTCTAAAGAGAAATGTTTTGATAATGTTGAAGCAGTATTGAAATCAAAACTTTCCATTCCTAAGCCTGGTATTATACACCAGACATTTCAAAACCCGCTGATTTTAACCATTCAAGCAAAATTTAAAAGAAATTATTGCAAATTTGAAATTCTTCGTTTTCCTTCCATTTCTGGCAGTTAGAAATTGAGTGGTTTTAATACAGAATTAATCCCAGGCAAGGTTTCTGTCTAGCACTCTGCCATCATTTCCCCCACCACTGCTCAGCACAGCAGAAGGAACCGTCCTCAGACCTTACCCTCACACATCTTCCATCGTGCTTCTTGTCAATGCTGCGGTTACGGCTAGAGGGAGAGAGAGAAGGGCAGGAAGCTTTAATCTCTTGATACCATGTCGTCATCTTGCTCATTAAGTCTCTCCACTCATAAAGCCCCAGTAATTAATCAGATTCAGGAGCTTTGACACGGAAGATTGCGGGCATTAGGGAAGAAAAAATCTTATGAAAAATCTAGTCCACCCCAGAATTAGTCACAACCCAAAGGCTTTTGTCTTGAACTGGCATTGCAGGCCATAGAATCGTAGAATGGTTTGGGTTGGAAGGGACCCCAAGGATCATAGAGTTCCCACCCCCATGCCACAGGCAGGGCCACCAACCTCCAGGCCTGGATCTACACAAGGTTGTGAGGAGACCTTCTACTCACAGGATAGCTCTGCAGAGGGAGCACTCGTTGGGGTAGGTCACGTTGTCGGTGCCACAGACGGGTTGGTAGTTGCGGGGACAGGCAATCTGCATCTGTGTCTTTCCAGAAAACCCAGACAACCCATATGCGGCGCAGGAGGCCTGTCAAAGAGGGGCTGTCATTTCTCCAAGCACAGAGAAACCTGTGCTCATCTCAATCATGTTTCCACTGCACTGGGAGGCTACTATTGGCCTTTTATTTTTTTCCTTCTTACCCTCTATCATTCCTCCATGACAAGGAAGAGCGGGAACAAAATATACCATGTTCCTCACAGCACAAAAAAGCACTTTTTTGCCATTAAGGCTTTCAGTCCTTTTGGCCAGCATTGCAGGCAAAAATGATCATTCCTTGGGAAATCAAGACAGGGAAGATATCTAGGCAGCTATTCAATAGTTGTATAGATTTTCTGCTGGCACTCTCTGCTGTGCTGACTCTCACTCTACATTATTAATTGCCATCATTTTTATCATCGATATGGTAAGTTAACTTTCTCAGACAGAGGTATTTTCTTATTTTGGGGAGAAGGGGTGGTATAATACTTAGGGGCCCTTTTCCTTCTTCCTTTCTCACACACTCTCTTTTTTTTTTTCCCCTCTCCCCTCAAGCCTCCCCTGGAATACTGCGTGAGTATGAATTATTCATCTAGACTTAAAAATCAAGACGAAATGACGAAGAACATCTACTACTCACCCGCCGTTGAGCAACAGCAATATCTACAATAAAAACAGAAAATATAAAAATCTTACAATGTCCTTGACCGAGATTCTTCTGGAATCGTCAGTTTCCCAACAGAGTAACCAAGTACCCTTTCTTATTGCTGAGAAGTGGTAGTTTTCCCAAATATTTTATCTACTGCAGGTAAACAAGAAGTTATATGCTAGGGTTTTTAAAAAATCAATCACTTGTGAAACCAGAATTTGTGACTCACTAAAGAGGAAAGAGGACATAAACTTTCTCCTTTTGCAGCACTATTATCCCCACTAAGGTTCACTAGTTTAAATCAGACAAATGCATTCGACTGATCTACAGTATTTATCTGCACAAGGATAATGTTCATTAAAAGAGAGCTCACATATTATTAAATCCTCACATCACCTAAAGGCTGAACTGTCCTTTGCAATGTGCGTATAAAGGCAAAGGTTCAGGAGGACAAGAGATACTAACAGAGACTGTAACAGAAAGGACTTACCAGAAAGGCAGCTGAGAAGGACGAGCCCAAGAAGGGCAACGCTTCTGGTTGTCTTCATAGTGGCGATGGTTGTATCGTCTGTTACTTGCAACCCTCTTGCTGTTGAGCTCAGTAGATGGTTCTCAGCCTTCTCGGTACCCAGTATATATATACACATCTCCCTGACCTTGTGAAGTCATCCCATAGAGTAATTATTTGCTCTGTAAACTAAGAAAATTGTATTGATTATTAAGCTGAGCTCTAACGAATACTTGTTTGTTAGAGAGATGCCCAGAGGAATTAAACAAAAATGTGAGCTACACCCAGCTCGTTAACAAAGGCGCCTTGCTGTACAATGAGTGATTTGTACTTTCCAAACAAGAGCACTGTCTCAATAGTAGATGTTGTAAAATTACATATGGAAGTTGGTAAAGCAAAAAAAAAATCCCATTTGTTCAAAGTGAACTTGTGCAAACCATATTGCCTACACTAGGTGGTATTTGGACTCTGGGAGAATTGAATAGTACATCATGGTGGGGGGGACACCCTAAGCTTTTACAGACATAAAACCTGGGGTTTGGCATCAGTGTGTTTTAAAGATGTTGAGGGCTCAATAAATCTCTCCTGTAGCTTCCTGGTATGATGGATTTCTCACCAACGGCTAGGAGTCATTACACCACGAAAGCATTACCTAAAACTTCAGAAGTTTATAAGACATTTCTATATAGGAGCAAGAATTATTAATCTGCTGGCAACGAGCATGAGCCTGATTAAGAAATCATGAGAGTAAGTAGCCTTAAATTTGAACTGGGGTAACGTTTCCTCTTAATGGCAAGTGAGTGGTGTTCTGTGTAGGTGAAATTGGCTTCTTAATACCAAAGACATTCAAGAAAAATTTGCAGCAGCTGCAAACGGAAGGTGAGTCCTTGGCTCCCCCCTTCCTCCCCTCTATTATATGGCATTAAATTTAGAGTGTCAGCTGAAAGTCACGTTTTAGGGAAAATAAGTGAAGAATAATGTGCTGGGTTCTGTTAAGTGGTTTGACTCTATCGCAAGTGCATGGAAAAACAAATAAGGAATATTGCATAAAATAATCCATTTTTGATTTCAGGCAGTCACGGAAGGAAATGAGGGACGGAACATGTTTGTGCTTCAGAAGAAGCTGGGTTCATACATGTGGCTTAAAGGCAGCCTGAGTTTTAAATAGAAAATCAGAATTGTTTTTCTTATTATCCTGGGAGATGTTCAAGTGTTGGTATGGGCAGATAAATCATAGAAATGTAAGTGTAAGGGAACTGGAGTCACGGAATAGAGCTTGCGGGATTTGGCCTGTTCATATCAATGAAATCATTTTCCTGAAAAATAAATGAGTAATGCTATTTGGATCTCATTCACAAATATCAGAAGTTGAAGGGTTCCTTTGAAAGCTGTTTCTGTTGTATTCTTAGCATCCTGAGTGACTTGACTTTCAGATTCCTTGAACTGATTGTGAGCGTATTTGGAAGGGAAGCAGTAATCACAGAAGCATTAATATTGATTATTCTCCAGGGGCAAGACTGCCGAAGCCTGAAAACAAGGCTTCCTCAGAACCTGCACCAGCCACCGGTGGAGATGGCTCTTGCTGGCTCTGTGGTGGTTAGGGAGGCTACAAGAACCTAGTCTGTCTCCCCTCCAGCCCTGCGACCTGAGTTTCCCCACACCCACCTCCAGATCCGAGACCCCCAGTTACCAGAAACTGCGCTGCTCCTCCGTTTTCCTCTCCTGCCAGGCCGAAATCACGCCGGTCACCCAGGAGCTGTGGAGAACAGCAGGGTATCTGCTAGGAAATGGCATCAATCTCATGTTTGGCCAACGCATGTCCTTTTATTAATTAGATCTGTTGGGAAGATGGCCCCTCTGATCCGCACACTGCTTCTTGAGGGTCAGGGTAGCCAGCCAGGACTGCTCCAAAAGCAGCTCTTTTTCTCCAGTAACCCTTGCCACTTCACAGAGCAGCAGGGAGACAAAGAGAAGCCCGGAAAGGATCTTGTCACAGGGTCTACAGGAAAGGGTGGGAGATACTTGGTAGCAGTCAGGGCAGGGCAGCAAGAGCTGCTGGGCTAGGTGTGACCTGGGATTGCACAAGGAGAAGAATAATAAGAAACAGAGGGAATGGGACAGAAGTAATTGCGGGAGAGCAGATAGGTTGAACACCATCATTAGGAGCATTTAAAAACAACTGTCTCCATACACTTATGAGAGGAGCTTTAGGAAATACCACACACATGTTGTAAATGAGAATGGCAAAATGAGCTCACCTGTCCTAACACTCCCACCCTTCCCCCTCCCGCCCCCNCCCCATGGTACTCAGGAGTCACATCATGGTGGGCTCAGTAACATGACTCAGGCCATTGGTTTATTATATCCTTTCTACAGGTGTGAGAACCACAGAAAAGCTACAAAGAAATAAAACTCTTCCTGCTATTTCAAGCTCTTGGGGAGAAAACTTGCAGAAAGGGTATGGCCACATGAGTGGGATATACATTGGTGGTCATATGATGGATCCTTTTGTATTAAGGTAAACTTCCAATAGTTATGGAAATTCTACCTAGTTTCTAACCCAGCATTATTTCTTCCTGTAACAGTGATGTTTTCCTGGATACCTTTTCCTCTGTTACTGAGATTCCCTGTCTCAGACAAGTCCATAATCTGCTGCCACCTAAATAATTATTTATTTATTTGTTTTCCCTGCTTTAGTGTAACACTTGTCACAGGCTTCATCTGGCTACAAAGAGCAACGACACTTTTAAACGTCTTTATTTATTTTTAAAATAAAAAGGGCAGATGTGTGCGTGTGAGAGCACGTACATCACTCCAGCGGTGGCATCACTGTCCTTGCTCCCGCATCCTGCTGCCACACACCGCACCGTAACCAAGGGTAAAGCGGGGCTGCGCTCCGGCCTGTGCTGCTGTAGAGATGAACGCAAAAAGCATTTCCTCGCGTTGTGGCACGCTGCAAGCGCTGCCGAAAACAGGTTGCTATTCCCAGACCTCTGCACACGGGGGCAGAGCTGGACCTTCTATGGAAACATGAATTCAATTTGCAGCAAGCAAAGCCCCTGCTCTAAGCGGCACTCCTCTAATATTTCTCCTTGTAGTTGAGCTATCTGATTGCTGCCTGCATATCTCCAGTCTTTTAAGCATAGATGATATCACAGGCAAGGGTGTCTGGAATAATTTGACTGTCTGGGAGCTGCATACTAAAGGCAAAAGGCTGAGGATCCAGCCCTTCACATCCCAATCCCCAAGCGAATCTCAGCTCTGCCTCGCTGCAATAGCTCTGACACAGCCAGCCCCCAAAAATGATGTCTCCAAGTCATTTGCTTTTAAAACATCATTTTATTTTTCTGCACATCAAGGAAGAACGTAGTAACAAACCATTTATCCCAAATGAAGCCTCGGAGAGAAACTGCATTAACAGAAAGGTCTAGACTGGCCTGAGGTATATTTTGGCCAGCAACAAGTAGAACAATACACTAAAACAGAAGCGTTGATATAAAATAGAGCAGAACAAAATAACAACATGCAATGTGTTAATCAGGTTGTGGGGTAATTGAATGGCATTTCCTAAATTCACAAACATCAGATGATGACATAAAGTGCTGAGGTACCGCTTAAAGAGTTGTGCCATAAAATACCTCGGCAGGCAGACAATGTTTCCTGCTTTGAATTTCCTGGAGGGAGAGTTAGATTAGTAATGGTGAGAGGATTTTGTGTTGTTGTGGCAGGATTTTATTGAGCAGCAACAAAAAAATTATTTCCAACAAGGTACCCATAATAGATGACTGTCTTCCTCTGCATACTAAGGAGCAGACCTCCCAGGGCAGGGGCTCCAGGGTGCCGCTGGGGTCCTGCTCTGCCCTCAGTTATTCCTGAGTAATACTGTGTATCTCTGCATCAGATTGGGAGATTTGTCCCCATTTATTTCTACTCACAGTTTCCCCTCAGTTGTCTGGTGGATTTTCCTGTTAAGCAGACATGGCCCTTGGAAGATGGCCTCCAAGGACCGCTGAGATCTTGAGGCTCTGCTTGTCTCCAAGGCATCATGGCTGCTGAGGGCCATCCTCATCCTCTCTGCTGCTCCCCAGGAAAGAAAATAAGTGCTTGAGCTGGTGTTCTCTTACCCTTGATGCCCTCGCTCAGTGGAGTGGGACAAGAAGGAGCATGAAGCCCCTGAGACACACACACCCCACAATGCTACCTCCCAGAGCCTCAATTTGTCTTGGTCCTAAGAAATTGCATCTGATACTGAAAAGCCCTCCCGCACACAGACCTCCCTCTCACAGGGGGGACATGCCAGCCCCAGGAAGGGTCTTGGCTCTAAATGGTTGCAGAGGGTCATGTCTCTTGGAAATAAATTGTCTCCCTTCAGAGAGCTGCTCTCTCCAGTCTCTGGAAAGTGACACATTGTCACTTAAGATCATTAACTATTTGACTGTGAGACTGCTGCCTGTACAGCATGCCACACTGCCAGCGCTTCGCTGTTAATGAATAATAAATTAACACTATGACTCTGAGCCCTTCCTTTCATCAGCCGAGATTTCCAGAGGCCGAAGTATCTCAAAGGATCCTCTACAAGCGACAGCCGACGTAATTACTTACAAGCAGCAGCTAAGTGGTGGGTGAGGTGCTGAAACGGGCTGCGGTGGCAATTGCTAGCAGTCCTCCAACCATCAGGTCTGCTCAGACTGACGGCCCACTGGCTTCCTGCAACACCCTGCACCAGCGAACATCACAACCACAAGCGTGGGCAGGCAGATACCTGGCTGCCCAGAGAAAATCCCCTGTCCCCTCGTCTCAGGAGACAGAGCAGATTGCAGAAAGGCCTCTCTCTTACAGGTGTGTTTCCAACCCTGCTCGCATGGAGAAGAGACACAGCTGGAAACTGCCCTTCTTCGCCACTGCTCTTGTGGGCATGTGAACTTGGGGCCAGCCCTGGGAACTGAAATATGGGGGTGAGCAGCTCTCGCTGTGGGCAAGACCCTCCGAGAGTTTCACCATAAAGGCCCCTCAGCCACAACAATCTAGGGCCTGGGACTGCTTCTATTTACATGAACACTCAGGTTTCCTTGGAGCCTCTTCATGCTGCCAGACTATACCACACACTAGTGCAGACAGCAGAGAGTTCCCAGAGGTGGTTAGGGAGACAGAGGGTTCCTCTCGCTCAGAATGTCTGCCCGGGACACCCTTAGTAGGATAAATAGATTGCAGCACTGCACCTTGATGCATCTCCAACACAGGTTTCCTTTGGGAAACCTGGGTGAAGGCAGATGCCCTCGAGATCTACCCACTGCCTTTGCGGTTGGTGTTGCTTTCTTTGTAGAGCAGAACAATGTATTCTCTCTCCCTGTAATTTGCCCGTTAATACCCGCACCCTGGGATTGTTGCAGCAATGTAATCATGCAACATCTAAGGCAAAACCAGAATGAGACATATTATTAAGGCAACACATAAATGCTGAGAGCTTTTTTTTTTTTTATTAAGCAGAGGTTTCTAGATTCATCATAAGCTTTCAAGGTTCAGGACAAGGCTTTAGGGGTGCATCTGCCATGGGGAACGTTGCAAGGGAAGGCTCTTTTGGAGCTGAAGCCCGATGAGGAGTTAGCATGGGCGAAGGTATTTCAAGCGAAGAGTCTGGCGGCTTCTCCTGTGGAGAAAGAAATCAGAACCTCAGAGACAGAGCGGCTGGGCTGTTACAGGTTGGCTCTCCCTCTGGTGAACTTGACCAGAATGGAAAACTTCTGAATGCTATTCCAGCTATTTCCTTTTATTACTAACATTCACAGACAAGATAAAGATTTAATTTCAAGGAAGAACAAATAGTCTGTAGGCAATAGACTTTGTCTGCTGGAAGAAAGCTCTTCAGCAAATTACTTAACAAGGAAATGAAGGACTCTGCTAAATGTTATCTATTTATACCTCAAAGAAAGGAATTCCTGGCAAATTCCCCAATAAAATCTAACCCTTGCTAGTAAAAGGACAGGTAAACACAAAAGAAATACTTCTCCAACTAGAGTCCAAGACAGATTAGCTAGTTTAAGCGAAGTTAGATCACGATTTAGTTAGTGAAGAAGTTTTATACATACGCGTATGCGTTGCAGAATAAGCATTTGTTGCCATATGTTACACCATCGGACCCACAGTGTGGGACGTACTCCATAGAACAGACAGGGCTGGGCATTGTGTTTCTGCAGTAGCCCTGTGAATAAAAGCAATATATGTTCACAAAAAGGCTCTCAATAATGCATACATAAGAAAGGAGACCTACACACACACCCTGAGCTCCCTCTCAGTTCTGACCAGAAGCAGATGCTGAGAAAAAGTCTAGGGACAGGGCAAGAAATGGTGGTATGTTGCCTCCAACAATGTAAAGCCTGTGTAACCATCATAAATGCTGCTGCAGGAACTTTGACAATAACTTGCATGCTATCCCAGTACTGCGTTACGTGGTGAAACATTTGTCAGGTGAAAATGGCAATTTCACCCAATAATGTCTGTGGCAGATATCGTTCAGGCAGCTGGATGGCTCAGGGTTTTCAAATGCTCGATCACAATGTGATTAGTAAGGATTATACGGATACCGCTTTAATGAAAGCAATGATGGAAGAGAGGAAGGTCTGTCCCTTACCAGCTGTGCATCAGCATCTGGAAAAGAAAGAAAAAAAAGAAGGAAATATGGTACAAATTCAACTCAGGAATTCTGTTAGAGTTAAAATCTATGAATGCATGCCCTGAACAACGCAGCTTTCCATTCACCGTCTGTTAGCAAGTGACTTCGTAGCCAAAAGGAATTTCAGGCTGAATTCTCTGCCATGCTGTATATTTACCATAGGGCTTCTGTAGCTTTTTTGTTTTAAATAAGGGCTATAGCCAAGATGGAAAAGGGTGTACAAAATGAGAGAAGAGAAAGGCACTTTTCATGGTTCAAAGGATGGAGCAGGACATGTATGCAAAGCTGAGCAAGTTCTTGAGGCAAACAGGGTCATAAAGCTGGTGAGTACATGGAGGCAGAGTCATATATGCGTTACTACAATAGTTCTTAAGAGGAGTATTTAGTCAGATGTAACTTTTACAAAGCTTCTACAACTGTTCAGGCTCTCAAATTACATCTCTGTTCAGGATGACTACGAGAAATGTTCGCTTTCATTCAGTAAGATAATTTGTGTTCCTGCAACATTTTAGAGGTTAAATACTGGATGTCTGAGTCTCCGGGTTGTACCACGTACATGTCACTTCTTTCATTATGCATACACTAGCGCTGAGAGTAGAGCTGTTCCCACAGTTGTTCTTACCCACTCAGTTCTGTTGCTAAAATATTACCCCATAAGTGATAGTCTTTGATGTCAAGTCTTTTCAACACTATCTTTCTAGGAGTAAATAAGTCCTTGTAGAATGAAGCTCTTTCCAGTCTGAGGATGTTTTTGTGGTTTTAAAGACAGCCAGCGCTTACTCAAAGGCAGAGCAGGAGGCAGTAAAGCTACTCACCTGGGATGCAGCAAAGGGCTAGAGCAAACAGCAGCAACACGCCTGCAATCTTCATGGTGGCTGAAGCGTCTGTGTGCGGCAGAGCCTGTGTTTTCCTCAGTAAATACAGCTTTAATTCTGCCCTCAGGTGGTAACCATACTTATATGTGCAGGCACGCGCATGTGTGTGTGTGTGTGTGTTTGTGTGCAATCCTATTTGGCTTGTCCACCTTTATTCTGAGGTAGCATTCCTGGTCTTTTGTTGGAGTAGCAATCTTGACAGACGTAAGCCATGCTGCAAGCCAGGAGGAATGCTTCTTCATCAACAGGAGTGTCGTATGAAGTTTAGATACATTAGATACACCCTCTGTGCCATTATTTCAAGTGAAATACACGACAGGTTCCTTCTGAAGGACCACAGAAAAATTCTATGGGCAAAGAGAAACTCCACAAACTTGAGCAGTGGCTGCTGTCAGGTTTTCCCCACGCACACCTATCAGCGCTGATTCACTTGCAGTGCATTTTTGTTGAATTAATTATTTCCAGAGCGGAAAGTCCCTACTTTTATTTTCATGCTTCATCCCAGTAAAGCATCATCAGGTGAAACCAGGATGAATGAAGTGGGCAAGCAAGCAAGAGGGTGTCCCAAACACCAAAGGGAGTCCTTGGGCTGGACAAGAGATGGAGTGGATTTTTATGGGCACAAAATATTTACAATTGTTATTTCCCCTAAAAGCCATTAGCATTGTGGGTTAGATTTGCAGTAATGGGCTGATGGTCTGATGAGGACAGAATAATGTGAGACCCTAGCCTGGATCCCAGAAAACTTGAACCCAATCTGGAAATCTCTGCTGCAGCTATCTGCCCATCTCAACATAAATCCTTTGTTTTACCACCAAAGAATTGCTTTTTTTGACAGTCTCATTCCATCAAGGAAAATAAGCCTCCCCAACACCACCACTCCCTTTTGGCTCCCAGAAGGAATGCATATGGGAGATATTACTACTTAGAAGGGATATGCCAAATTTATTTATGTTTCTCTTGTGTAGATCGAAAACCCACCAATTCAATACTCCAACAGAGGACAAAAGCAAAATAAATTTCATGGACAATACGCCAATGACAGGTCACACTCTCAGAAAACAGAAGGATAGTTTGCCCTGGGATTGTGAAACACTGCCGAAACGCTCCTTGGGCTGGCAAAGAGCATTAGGCTATGAAAGCCTAAGAGAGAAGACAAGCAGGCAGGAGTAGGAATCATCCCTAGGAGGGCATTTATCATAAAAAAATGTGGAGGTTGTTAAAGGGTGAGTCCAGGATGAAAAAAATCTAGAAACATGTCACTTGGAGGACCCAGGCAGATAGGCATTTTCAGACCACTTACGCGTCTGAAAATCATGGGCTTTACTAGCAGGATGCCCTTGCAGAGCTCTATGCTTCCCCTGCTCAGGAAGCCAGGACACAGCTCATGGTGCAGACACCACCACAGTGTGAACAGGTTTTGCTGCTGATGCCTGCACAGGGAAAGCACACCAGAAATACCTTGGGAGAGATCAGCTAGCACCATCACTTCAGAGAGGTATTTCAGCCCTTTACACTGTCAAACATCTGAAAGGGTCTGAACACTAATGCAGGCTGACTATCATCTATGTGCAAAGTCACACAGCTCTGGGGTTGATGCATCTGTATTTAATTTTCTGCCTTTTATGAGAGGGAGAGGGGCAAGATGTTGTTCTTGTTATATCCCAGAGCTATGAGCACGTAACCTATTCAGCCTGGCATCATCATTCAACAAATCAGAAGAAAATGTTTCATGAAACAACACATGAAACAAGACAGAGAAATGTTGCTGATTTAGTTTATTGGGAAAGAAATTCAGGAGTGAGCTGAGTTCCCCAGAGGGTGAGATGAACTGAGGTGAAATCTTTAGCTGGGATTTGCCAGTGGGGATCCTGTGGTGAATATTCTCAGCACCGATACTCAGCATTTTCCAAAATGGCTTAAAGTGAGAGTCCCATTGCTGTCCCTGAAAGTGAGAAGAGGAAAAAAATTGTGTTAGGCACAGAGTCCTGCCTGCTGTAATCTGTCCTTTTGCTTGACTACTAGAGAAGGCATCAGCTAGGATCCTGTCCCAGAGCCAAAGAACCTGTAGACTCGGAGTCCCATTAGCTATTTGATTATTAAGAGATGACTGAAGTGATTTAACCCACCCTTAAGACTGAAAAATACTTTGGGGAACTATAAAGAAACTTCAAAAATCCTACTGTCTCTGCCACACACAAGAAAAATTCCATTCAATTTAATGGTCTCCAAACCATTCACACTAACAAACCAGACACAGCTCTTTGTATGCTTTCATGGAAGGAAATGAATGGTTGGCACAATGGCCAGTATTCTCTCCTGCCCCACGCCCCTAATCAACGCTGCTCAGCAAACAAGAAAGCGACAACTGTGCAAACTTGTGCCCAGAGGAGGCAACTGGTGCCCTGACTGGGACGGGGATGGTACGTACACGACTGCGTTGCAGAAGATACACTTGTTGCTGTACGTCTTGTTGTCAGAGCCGCAGAAGGGCACGTACTCAAGTGAGCAGGCAGATTGAGGGTAGCCACTGCAGTCAACCTGCAGAAAGCAAATAAAGACAGTCCAAGGTGAAGGACATGAAGGAGTCAATAGCAGAAGGGCTTGAACCCCTAGCTACAGCTGCAGCGCTAATGATAATGATCTAACTAAAAGTAATGAACTGCCTCGCACAATCTGATAGGAACTAAGGTGTCAGTTTCTTCTATGCCAGAGGAATTTAATAATATAAAAATAGATCATAATTTCCTGTTTGAAGAGATGCATATCACAGCCCGACCACAGCATTTCTAGGCAGCAGCAGTTCATTCGGTGAATGTGCCATGCTTGTGATCACATTGCACCATGTTCCCAGCCTGGCCAGGAAATTAAATGGAAAAGCACTGGTGTCTGGAGAAGTATAGGTCCAGCATCTCTCCCACAGTCTTAAAACAGGAAGATCAGCACTTAGCTTGATAGTGTGTGAGTGGGATTTTGTTTCTTTGTGCACTTGCTCAGAGGTACTGTAGTGCAAAAAATACATATGGGTCCAGGAATAGGCTGAGGAATTTCAGGGAGAAGTCCATCAAGGCTCACTGCCTACACAGAAATTGCACCTAGCTGAGGTCCATCAGCTGAAAATAGCTGGAGGTTGAAAGAGCAGAAGTCCCATACATACCCACTCCACTCTTACTCTCTCCTGCACAACCCTGATGACCTGAAGGCATGAAGCCATCATGGGCCTTATGGACAGACATTAGCCTGACCCCAAGAGCCATTCTCTGTTCTTACTCCCAACTCTGCCCTGATGGAATACTTCTGCTACTACTCTTTTACTGATCCTTTCCCATGCAGACACCCTCCCTTTTCTGTCATCTACGTGGATAATGTGCACTACACGTGGAGAAAGCAAAACCTTCCCTGTGCTGAAGCACAGCAGCAGTTACACTGCAGGGTCTGGGGGCTGCTGCAGACCCTGCAGTGCTTCCCTTCACATCAGTGGGACTGCAACCCAGTCCCTCATCACGCAGTTCACTTACTGTAGCAGTTTCCTTCTTACATTCACCACTGTACTTCTTGCCAACACTGGTTCCAGACTCTCTGGGAAGGGAAGAGACCCACGTTATGCAGCTCTGCAAACAACCTGCTCTGCTGAACCAGCAATGCTGATCAGCCCCAGGTACAACGCATGGCATACAGGAGACGTCCAGTTTAGGCTGTGTCCATGTGGCTCTAGATACCAGGTCAGGTGGTGCCCCAACCCACTGGAATGCTGTTTTATAGAACAATGTGAAGGACAAGGGAGGGTCCAGGGGGGTACTTATTGTGACAATGGAGATGCACCGTAGGTTAGTTGCTGTTCTCTGCAAGGCAGTATCTGCCATGTAGACACATTTAACTTAGTTAAGAGAAGCATTCTGTCCTGCATTAGATCCCCACACAGCCCTCTGGTTCTCTCTCTAGATCAAAGGCACAGTTTCCCTTCTAATCACAAAGGAAAACAGGGTCTAGATGCCAGGGAAAAAGGAGGGTCAAAGTCCAAGCACCTTACAAAAACAGCCTTCTTAGAAGTCCTGATATTGGGAAAAGCAGCTGCCAGCAGTGCTAAGTGCTCGCTGTCCCTCACAGGAGAGCTCTGCACACTCAGTACTCACAGGTTATGGGCACACAGCAGGCACTCGTTTTCGTAGGTGACCCCATCAGTACCGCAGACAGGGTTGAAGTCTCTGGTGCAGAGTATCATCACTTTGCCTTCCTCACTTGTCTTGTTGGGATACTTACTGCAGTCCACCTGTTGAGGGAACACACAAGGCAGCTCTGGTGAAGGCTTACTTAGGAGCAAGTCAATACAGGAGCGTGTCTGGCTGTCTAGGATTCCACTACAGCAGGAAAAAAGCTTTTCTGTTTGCTTGACGATGATGTTTCACTTAAAGATAACCACTGCAAGATTCTGACATCTCTTATTTAGTGCTTGAATTATCTCTTGTGGGAGTCAATAAGCAGCGTTGGTCACTCAGAAGCAAGACACGCCCTTGCTTTGCCCTTGGTTTCACTTACAGGGACAGCTTCCTTGCATTCTCCATCATAGTCTTTGCTGATATTGGCTCCATATTCTCTGGAAAAGGAAAGACACGTGTTAGGAAGTCCAGCAAAGACTCCTGGGTGATAGAAATATGTAACTAATCTGGGGGGAAGCTGAGTCTTATCTGTCAGGCTCATATGTATTTTTTGAGAAGGTAGAGCCATCCTCACTGACCAGCCAGCAGTGAGAGGCTGGCAGGGATGTAAAGACCCTGAAAGCTGTAGGACCATTTTTGGCAGTTCAGACCAGAGCATCTCTCCATCCTTTTGCTCTGCTTTGCTGTGATGAGATGTGCCCTAGGGACTGTCATCTGGCTGATCCATGAGATGGAGGAGAAAAACCTGAATAAATCATACCAGTAAGAGAGAGATGTGGTGACTAAAGTGACATCTAGGCAACGGAGTGCCAGGCATTGATACCCAAGCTTGTTTTGAAGGAGTCAACACAAGTGACATGTGGCAGATCACCGTTTGTTGAAAAGTGGTGCTGCCAGAGGCCCTGAGCATTGCTGCCTGACATCTCCTGTGCAGTACGTACATGTTGTATGCACAGAGCTGACACTCGTTGCTGTAGGTGACTCCATTGGTACCACAGACAGGGCTGAGGATCTTGGGGCAGGCCAACACCTCTTTGCCTTCCTCGTTTGTAGTGTTGGGATACGTACTGCAGTCCACCTGCCAAAGGAACATGGAACAACAGGGTGAGGGAGATGTTTTATGTTCCCATCTCTCATTTTGCACAAGACAGTGACCAGATACAACCCACAGTGGGTTTTTCCACTACCACAGCACAGACTCGTGCTGGTGGGTCAATCTGGTAACAGGGAGGAGGAGGAGGTGGCTCTAGCCACACAGCCCCCAGATGGGGTAAATCAGTGGTGGTCTCATACTAATTTGTCATCTTTTTACAAAGGCTAAGCATTGGTCCCTCATTCTTATATTCTTGTGAGCCCTCCAGTGCACTTCTGTTATGACTCTCTCATTCTCAACACACCAAGTTTTTTGCTTGGTTGTTTTTTTGTTGTTTTGTATTGGGTTTTTTCTTAGAGGAGCAAGACTAATGACCTGATGTGTGGAAGCTGGAGTGTCTCATAGTATTATATGCTTTCACCAGGTTGCCTTTGGGTAGCTTCTAATACCACAGTCTATTGCTACCAGTTTAGAGCCAGTCATATCTGGTCAGTTTAAACCTGGTGAAAAATTAATTAATCAAAAATTTTTGTATCGTCACCACTACTACCTTATTAACATACAATGTAGGTGTTGACCCAGGAACAGTACCATTTAATGTTTTACACTGTAAATCCTGATTACAATGACACTAACGCCACACTGGGTGAAAAACAGGTAAACTTCTACAGGCCTGAGGTTTTTCTCACTCTTTTGGGTTTTGTGTATTTATCAACTGTCTTTACCAGGCCACATACTTGAGAAAAGCAACAGAAAAATCTTCCACTCACCTCAACCCCAAAGGCAGCATCTGGAAAAGAAAGAGGCAGAAAATGTGAAACAAAGCCAATATGATAAGACCTCAGTTAAAGCTGGAAATCTGAACGTAAAATTCCAATACGCAGGACCAAACTAAATGCTTTCCAGGGATTGGTTTCCTGAGCTAAATAAACTATGTATGATTCTTTTTCTTTCTATGTTGATAAGTATAATAGCATTGCTTATTGCTGACTGCAAAGAAACATGGTTTTGAATAGCTTTGTTCTTTTATATTTTGAGATAGGTGGGCTTATTAATTGAAAACAGAAGAGTTTTTCCTTCCTTATCTTTTTACACATCCGTTTTGACCCCAAAGAGCCGCTGTTACATATCTGAAAAGAAACCTGAGTCAATACAGATAAATGCAAATCCAAATAGTCACCTACAGGATAAGCAAATACATACAGCATCTGTTGTCAGGAATATGCATTTTAAAGCAGCTGAGTGTGGAAAAAAAATTGTCTTTGACTTTGTAATTTCATCAGATGTAAACATGCAGTGAGAATATCAGACTCTGGGTTGTTTTCATCTCTTGTTTCTCCATTAGCAGCAAAAGTATTGCAGGAAGGTTGCCAGGCTTCTGCACAGAAGTTCCTTGTGCCATTACAGTATTGTCGTGACTAGCAACTGGAGGTCTGGCCACCTTGTCACGGCCTTGTTACTAGCATTTACCCATTTTCTGTAGCTGTATAACAGTAAGTGTGAGTAGTGTAGCAGCGTTAAAATGGCAGTGTAAGACGTGTGACAGCACTAGTTACCAGCACAGAACTCCACTTGCAGTTATTTGTGTTTACAAGAGACAGACAGCTGCAACAGTGATCCATTTAAGACCATTCTGAAATCTGCTCCTGCATCCTACGTGGTGCTAATGCACCCAGGCAGCCTAGCACTGTGCAGGCAAAGATTGCCTCCCTTTGAAGCCACTATCCCACCCTTTTAAAGACAGCCAGCCTCTGTGGCAGTGGCACTTTGAGAGTTACTCACCTGGGAAGCAGCAAAGTGCAAGGGAGAGGAGCACAAAAACACCTGCCGTGGTCATGGCGGAGGTACGTCTCGAGTCTGCAGGCTGCCTGCTCCTGCTCTGTCGTGAGATGGTCTCTCCAAGGCTGACTGCAAATATATACAAATGCAATGTCTGAACTGTTCAACTGTAACATAAAACAATCAGCAGAATCTGTCACTGGTACAATGAGGCTGGTAATATTTATTGAGGTCTTGACTTTCAGGTAATGGTCTGCGTCTGCTAGGCAATTGATTTTGGCTGGACATCTGGTTAACAGCTTGAGACAAGCATCACATGTTCTCAGTGGTCACAACCAAACAAACAGCATTTTAGACAAAAGAAATCTCTTTAGGATTCTAGCAGAAAGGCAAGGAGCACAAAATATTACAGGGAGTGTGGAGCGGGTCCTTCATCCCTCTCTGCAGAGCAACATTGTGCTCGCTTCGGCAGCACATATACTAAAATTGGAATGATACAGAGGAGATTAGCATGGCCCCTGAGCAAGGATGACATGCATTCCATATTTTTTTGTCAGTCTGACCTCAATCCTGGGGAAGATCATGGAGAGGGTCATCTTGGGAGCTATCATGCAGCACATGCATGATGGCCAGAGGATCAGGCCTAGTGAACATGGGTTTATAAAAGAGGTAGATCCTGTNTAAAAGAGGTAGATCCTGTCAAACTA
>VZTU01001160.1:0-23716 GCA_013400835.1 Zapornia atra
GACTTGCTGAGGGTGCCCTCAACTCCATCATCGATTAGGCCAAAACAGATTAAGAATTTTCATTTTTAAATTCTGGCTGCTTTATAAACTTATGGTATATTATTTCCACTTGCCTCTCAAATTTATAGTGGCATGGAACCAGGTTATGAAAACCAAAGTAGAGATTTTTGTGAAATAAGTATTCCTCATCTCAGTAATACAGAAGTTTTCAATGTATTTCATAAGACATCATTGGAACTGGGCACAGAGTTAGACCTCTCTGTTTAAGGGATATTAATGATGCAGCAGCTGGAAAAGCTCTAGGAGATCTTCAGTGTGTACTACAGGGATTTCCACCAGTGCTACCTGAGAGAGGCTTTTTTATTGCATTAGGATTCCTAGAGATTTCTTTAAGAGGAACAGATTGCACTGAAATCGAAGGTGTCATTGTCAGCCCAACAGGGGATTTGTGGGGGAGATCTAACTCCAGATGAGTTGCAGAACACCTGGAGGTAATGTTATGGTGCTAATCGGTAAATTATCTGCTGTGATACATCAAAGGCTTTGAGAAGGTAATGGGTGCATGAGTAATTGAATCACCATCCCATAATGGGTGGTAACAAAGTAGTCATGGACCATAATTGGGCTTTGGTGTTCCTTCTGAGAACACTGAAGGTGTTCTGGAGGAGATGTTACAGGAAACAATCTGACCCTTGGGTACCAGAAGCCTCTTTGGAAGCATGGAGAGATGCCACTCCAGATATGATTTGTTTCATTTACCCGTCTGAATTTGAGGTTGGTTTGATGTAAGCAAGCCAGGCCTGAGGCACATGACCTCCTCTATGAAGAGAGGCTGAGGGAGCTGGGCTGGTTCAGCCTGGAGAAGAGAAGGCTGCTGGGGGGACCTCATTGCAGCCTTCCTGTCCCTGAAGGGACGAAGCAGAGAAACAGGAGGGGTATCAGCTTATTAAAGGACAGATAAGGGCAGGTCAAGGGGGATGGATTAAAGCTAAAGGAAGGAAGGCTTAGATTAGATCTTAGGGGGAAGTTTTTTACAGAGAGAGTGGTGAGGGGCTGGAAGGGGCTGCCCGGAGAGGAGGTGGACGCCCCATCCCTGGGGGTGTTCAAGGCCAGGTTGGCTGGGGCCCTGGGCAACCTTGTGTAGCTCCAGGCCTGGAGGTTTGTGTCCCTGCCTGTGGCAGGGGGTTGGAGCTCTATGATCCTTGGGGTCCCTTCCAACCCATGCCATTCTATGATTCTGTGACAGCCTTTTGTTTTCTTGCTGGGATTCCAGGTACTGGTGAGCAAGTCTTATAGGATTAATATTATGTCATCAAGCAGCATCACGAGCTTCCAGGAAAACACAGCCTGTCACAGAGGTGCAGTGAAGTCACCATTGCCTTGAACATCATGCCTCTTCATGCTGAGTGACCAGAGTCAGTGCTGGCTTATTTTCAGCCTCTGCTGATTCTGCTGCAGCATGCTGTGCTGTCATGTACCAGGTCAGCAGTGCCTCTCCCAATACCACTGTGACATCTCTTCAATCTTAACTCACACTTGGGTCAGGCAGGGATTTCCCACCAGTGCTGCTAAGTTGTTTCCAGTTCTTCCCAGACACCTTTGATAGTAACTGAGCAACAACAAATATTTCACAGTACGTTTTGGAGGGTTGTTTTGGCTGTGTTTTTTCTACAAGAAGATCTGTCATCCACTTGCATTGTGTAAGGTAGGCCTCCTGAGACCAAGAGTGATGGTCTGTGAGGATTTATGAAGATTTATCCATCTGTGGCTGGGTATTTCTGCCCTTTCACGATTGTGAGTTCTGGTCAGTGGCAATTTTGGCTTCTGTGGTGTTGAATACATTGATGTTCTGAGTGTGTTCTTAACATACCTGGGTGCTGAGATAGCTGAGTGGAAGTGGAAGGACCAGTTGTTTGTTGTGACTGTTGCCGATGTATATCCACAAGCTTGTGTTTTGGTATATTCTAGATTTTGTTTGGTGTCTGTGGGAAGCTGCTTTTGATAATGAGGTGGGGAATGGAAAGCTTTTTCCATGATCTCTTTCCAGTAAAAAAGAAAGTCTCATAAAAGTTAGCAGAAGTTTTTCATGGTTATGTTTTTAGCAGGTTCCCCTCTACCCAAAAATACAAATGTCTGCATGGGAACATGTAGACTGATCTAATTATAAAGCACATTCCCTGTCCAAAACAGTGCAGCATGTATTAAATATCATGGGCTTTAATGCAATAGTCAGCTGAAGCTTGTGCTCTTCTAAACCATGTGCTGGAACATGGTGAGAATGTTATAAGAATTACAAAACGGTTTGGGTTGCAAGAGACCTTAAAGTCTGTCCACTTCTAACCCCCTGCTGTGGGCAGTGACACCCTCCACTAGCCCAGGGTGCCCAAAGCCCCATCCAACCTGGCCTTGAACCCTGCCAGGGATCCAGGGGGATCTACAGCTCTTCTGTGCAGCCAGTTCCAGTGCCTCACCACCCTCATAATGGGAGGCAGTGCTGGTATGGAGTGGGCAATAATATTGATAGGCTCACCCTTTCTGAGGAGGGCTTTCTGAAGGAATTATTTGGATGGTTAGGAATGGTTACCAAATATTTTAACCTATCCATACATCCTTCCAAATCTATCTTGGGTGCACACCTGAAAAGTTACAATGGAAATATTATAAGCTGGCTTTGTGTGGGGTGAATTATTGATAAGTGTTTGTACCATCAGGTTTTATACACTGCTAAGGATTCTTGCAACTTTTTTTCCTCTCTTCTAGTTTCTCCTTCTGGCTTTGAGAATATTGCTCCTCTAGAAGAGAATCCTAAGAGCGAGCTGATGAACGAAGACATACGTATCCATAGCTGGCCTTGTTCTTACTACTTGGACACCAGCAAACAATGGGTCTCTGGCAGACTTGTGTTGACTCCTGTTGCAATCAAATTTACAGCTGACAAGACAGGGGAGCTTTTGGTCAACTTCCATCTTTCTAGTATCAGTGAGATCAAGAAGGAATCTTCAAATTTAATCTTCAGCTCCCTTACCATCTTAGAGAAGAACACCAAGCACTGGTTCAGTTCTCTTCAACCCAACAGAAATGTGGTATACAACATCCTTGAGCACTTCTGGAGGGAGCAGTTGCTGTCAAGCCAAGGTGCAGGAGCAGAAGCAGCAGCTTTGCAATCAACAAAGGGAAAAGAACTGACTGGGTTATTGACTGGGTCACAGAAGCAACTGGAGGACACAGCAAAAGTGCTGCATTACCAAGGAGAGCAGTTTGATAACATCATGAGAGGACTCAACAAGATCGAAGGGGATATGGATGTAGCAGACAGGTATGGTACTGTAGCATCCTCTGAGCTGAGCAGTGATTGTGTTTTTCATGCCTGAAACTTATGGGGCATATCCACAGAGGTCTTTAGGAAACTAAACTGTTGACATTCAGTAAGAGTTTGTCTGTGGTGGTCTTTTGTGGTTCTAGTTCTTGTTAGAAGATGTCTCTGTATTTCTGCCCTCCATTCTGTGTGCCATTTCTTCACCCTGGTGGAGTTGTTTGTGGATCTATAGCTGCCCTTCAAATAACCTTTCAAACCCTTAGGAGTTTCAGTCACAGCTGGCAGAAATGTCCATTAATGACTTATGTTTTGAAAGCATAGGCAACTGATTAGGGGAAAGAGATGCAAATTAAAGTCCCCACTGAAGGACAAGAAACAGCACTTGCATTTTTATGTATAAATGAAAAATACTCAAAGTTGGCTTTGGCTAATTTTGCCAGTCCTGGACCAGTCTGTTTTGCTCTTCCACACCAAACACAACCACAGTTCTGCTTTTCTGATCCTTTTAGAAGGAAATCTTGAATATGGCAAGTGGCTTGCTGGCTTGGAGACAGTTTCCTAGAGTTATCAGGAGACATCTACCAATTAATCCTTAGTTCAAGTAGAGTGTTCTCCTTTGTGCATGAAATCAGCTCTTGGAGAGGCCTTTTGCACACAAAGTGTGTGTAGTTGAGGGCTTTACACTTGCCTTTTCCTTCAAGAGAACTTACTTCCCAGCTACACACAGCAGCAAGGAGTGGTCTGTGGTGTAGATGTAGTCAGGGGAATGACTGTAGAAACAGTGCTGTAAAACACCACTGCTTTGAACTGTGCATGGAATACTGCTTGCCTTTAGGTCTAGGTGGAATAAATAAGTTATTAGGAAAAAATAAGCAGTGTTGAGCAACACTTGACCACTGACTTTTGTCTGTGGAGTGTGGTGGTGCAAAAACCAGAGAGACAATATTAGGCTATTGGTGGCAATCTCAATCAGGCTCTTAATCCAGTGTGTTCATAAAAGTTAGCCACCAAGTGATGCCTTCAGACAACTGAAATAAGAGATTTGGAGCATCACTAGTAAATGGGTTGGTGTCTTAATCAGAAATGATGACTTTACTATTTAATGATTAGCATTCAAGGTGAATTATTCTATGGTATTTTGTATGCTGCAGGTTGGATTTGGTAGCAGTCCAAAATAGTAAGGTTAAGAGTAGTATCACAATGTTTGCAGAAGGTACCTGTGAGTGTCTTTGTAGAAGCTTTGACACCTACAGGAAGAAACAAACACAATAAAGGTCAGACTAGTTGTTTTCACAGATTCACAGAATCATAGGGTTTGGAAGGGACCTCATGAGATCATCGGGTCCAACCCCCTGCCAAAGCAGCTCCCCAGCTCATATTGCGCAGATAGGCATCCAGAGGAGTCTTGAATATCTCCAGAGAAGCAGACTCCACCACCTCCCTGGGCAGTCTGTTCCAGTGCTCTGTCACCCTCACTGTGTAAAAGTTCTTCCCCATGTTGGTGCGGAACTTCCTATGCTCCAACTTGCAGCCATTGCCCCTTGTCCTGTCCCCACAGACACTGAAAAGGGGCTGGCCAATTCCCCCTGCATCCCATGCCTAAGATATTTACAGACACTAATTAGGTCCCCCCTTAGTTGTCTTTTCTCCAGGCAGAACAGTCCCAGCTCACTCAGACTTTCCTCACAGGGGAGATGCTGCAGGCCTTTCATCATCTTTGTAGCCCTTCTCTGGACTCTCTCCAGGAGATCCCTGGCTTTTCTATCCCAGGGAGCCAGAACTGGACACAACACTCCAGGTGGGGCCTGAGCAGGGCAGAGCAGAGGGGGAGGATCCCCTCCTTTGACCTGCTGGCCACACTCTTCCTGATGCACCCCAGGATCCCATTGGCTCTCTTAGCCCCCAGGGCACACTGCTGACTCATGGCCAACCTGTCATCAACCAGGACCCCCAGGTCCTTCTCCACAGAGCTCCTCTCCAGCAGGTCATCCCCCACCCTGTACTGATACAGTTGGTTATTCCTCCCCAGGTGCAAGACTTTATACTTGCTCTTGTTGAATTTCATTTGGTTTCTCCCAGCCCAGCTCTCCAGCCTGGCCAGGTCTCCCTGGATGGCAGCGCAGTGTTCCTGCGTGTCAGCCACTTCTCCCAGCTTTGTATCATTGGCACTTGCTGAGGGTGGATGCTATTACCTCATCAGGGTCGTCAATGAAGATACTAAACAGGACTGGACCCAACACTGAGCCCTGGGGACACCACTAGTCACAGGCCTCCATTCAGATTCTGCTCCACTGATCACAACCCTCTGAGCCTGGTTTTTGGAAGAAGCATCTGTTTTTTAGGTGGATATCGTGTCTAAAAGAAAGTGTTGATTTCCCAATGATTCTGTTGATGTCCTCCATACCCTTTAATGAAAAGCCAAGCTAACTGAGAGCTTCAGTAATAGCTTTTCAAGTTTTGTAGCAATAAACAATGAGGAGAAAGAAATAAATACCTGCTCATTGTTTTTGGAAGAGAGCTTTGTTTTGGGTTAAGATGCACAGGGAAGTATTATTTATCCTCATAAATCTGAAGAGCTAGATGCTTTGATTTAAAAATGGAAGAGTAAGGAAGGCATTGACCAAACATTAGCAGAAATTCTGTTTTATATACAGTATGAAGAGTCTGGCCAGATTGCTCACAGGTCAGGTTACAGCCCAGAATCCATTAGCCAAACTGTATTTTAATTGCATTGTGTGTTTTGGGGAGCTCTAACAATTTTTTCACATGGTTTATGCATGTATTGTCTCATAAAGCTGCTTCCCCCTGCCCAAAGATTTCTCTTAAAAGGTCTTCATGTCCCTAACCAGTGTAGGAAATGGTGAAGACTGTGATTGAAGTTCATTAAGAAACCAAATGAGGTTCAACAAAAGCAAGTGTGGAGTCTTGCACTTGGGAAGGAATAACTCCTTGAATCAGTACAGGCTGGGGGATGACCTGCTGGAGAGGAGCTCTGTGGAGAAGGACCTGGGGGTCCTGGTTGATGACAGGTTGGCCATGAGTCAGCAGTGTGCCCTGGGGGCTGAGAGCGCCAATGGGATCCTGGGGTGCATCAGGAAGAGTGTGGCCAGCAGGTCAAAGGAGGGGATCCTCCCCCTCTGCTCTGCCCTGCTCAGGCCCCACCTGGAGTGTTGTGTCCAGTTCTGGCTCCCTGGGATAGAAAAGCCAGGGATCTCCTGGAGAGAGTCCAGAGAAGGGCTACAAAGATGATGAAAGGCCTGCAGCATCTCCCCTGTGAGGAAAGTCTGAGTGAGCTGGGACTGTTCTGCCTGGAGAAAAGACAACTAAGGGGGGACCTAATTAGTGTCTGTAAATATCTTAGGCAGGGGATGCAGGGGGAAATGGCCAGCCCCTTTTCAGTGTCTGTGGGGACAGGACAAGGGGCGATGGGCTCAAGTTGGAGCCCAGGGAGTTCTGCCTCAATGTGGGGAAGAACTTGTCGGTGAGGGTGGGGGAGCCCTGGGACAGGCTGCCCAGGGGGGTTTGGAGTCTCCTTCTCTGGAGATACTCAAGACCTGTCTGGATGCCTGTCTCTGCAATATGAGCTGGGGAGCTGCTTTGGCAGGGGTGTTGGACCTGATGATCTCTCAAGGTCCCTTCCAACCCCTGTGATTCTGTGATTTCCTTGTTACATGTTCATTAATTCAGGCAAGTAACATAGATAATTATGCTAATGTCTATTAAGGCTCTTTGACTCTTTCTTTAGAAACTTGAGAAGTAACTACATGGATAATACCATGCAGGACTGTTTTTTATGTGGAGCAGATTTTGGTCAGAAAGAAACATTGGTTAACAAACCTCTGTGTCTGCTAGTTCAAGGTTATATGGGTGACACCAGTTTTATAGTGGTGGCTTTCATAAAAGGAACCAGGTGCCTTTATCTACTTTCATATGCTGAAAATTTTACCTTTATCTTGCTTGTATGTGTGGGCTTTTTTTTTGGCTTATTAATTCTGTTCTTGTGTATGCCTGGGTATATACAGCTGCTTTCAGTGGAACCACGTGCAGATAAGCAGAGCTGGAGTCTGACGTAGTAACAGATGTTCAAAGACCAAAAATAAACAGAAAAAGCCACATTCACTGGGTCCTTTTTAATAGATCACTCTAAGAGAATGAGGTTCTCTGGTTGCAAATTTTCAGTTGTATATAAGGACCAGTCGTAGAGTTTGTTGATACAGTGGGGTGACTCCTCTGTGGAAGGCTGGAGAAGTTGGCTAAGCCTTTGTTAGGGGGCTGTGCAGCAGAAAATCTTTGCCTGTAAATCAGACAGTGCACAGCCAGGATGTCAGCCCCCAGGGAAAGAGGGGAGGAGATGAGGGAAGGGATAAAGTGATAAAAATTAAGGCTCAAATCTGTGCAGAATGAGTTACCACAATGTAAACGGAGGTTTAGACTTGGCATGTTGCAGCTGCTTCTCAGTAAGTGAACGCACATGACTTTCTCATGGTGAATGTGATAACCTACTGCATTTATGGGTTCATTTTAAGACACACACAGAAGCTGCTGTTGCCCAGAAGTACCTTGTTCTAACTTCTTTCCTACACCAAAAGGACAGGAGAACGTGCTTTGTGTTCTTCAGAAATGCCATCAGGTCATTTGGTTCTGTTCAGTTACCACAGGTAGGTTAGAGCATGGCTTTTAATTTGGAAGATGGTTCTTCCTTAGGCTAGCAGAGCCTAAGGCTTTTTTGGTTGTTCTCTATGCTGAACTTAGGTTGAACCTTATAGTTTCAGAATTCAGCCCTAAATCTATGATACTGTGCCACTTCAAATTCTGCTAGTGTAGAACTTTGTAACATCTCCTTTGGTCTGTCATCTTTTTTTCCCCTCTTTTTTTAAGGAGTGTCACAGCATTTTCAGAGGTCAGCAGAGAGCTCCAGACTCATTACTCATCTTGCCTGCTATCTACATAATTATCTGCTGTTCATAGTTGGGAGTAGATTCTTGGAACAATTCATTCTGCCCCTGATGTCCATGAATTCAGTGGTTGACTTCCAACATGACTTTTTTTTCCCCTGCTTTTCCTAGCAGAATAATTTCTTTAAGTAGGTCTGTTTTGAAACTGGTGCAGAACTTTATGGTGCTCAATTAGAGCTTCCTCTTGCAGATTAGACTTTGTCTGCAGCCAAATTAAACAGGATTTTAAAATTGCAAAGTCTTCTGTAGACACAGCCAGAGTCTCTTGTGGAAAATAAATCATTACAGAAAGCAATCAGTGCTGGGATACATGTTTTATCAGGCAGTACCTTTCTAGAGTAAACTTTAAAAGCAAATTAAATCAAGCTGGCTTTCCAAAATAGCAGTGAAGCAGTAGTATTTTGTGTTTTGGTCTGATAAGGCTTTCATCTCTAGGATTTAAATTAGTAAATAGCCTTTTGTAGTATTGGTAACATGGCAGGGTTTGATTAAAGACTTTATCACATGTGGTGACATGTGTGGCACACTCCTAATCACTGGGCAGTCTTTAAGGTATTTATGGGGTGAGAGGGAGAACAATTCTGATCTGGGTTAAACTTCCTTAAGGGTTTTTTTCCTCTGGTTTAAATTTAACCTCTTTCCTCCCATTAGTTAATTGAGAATCCATTTGTGCCCCCAGAGATGGTTTGCTTGTGCCTCAGTGACTGACAGGTGGGCTTGAGAAATCTCCATTTAAAACATTCTGGTCAGGCTGGTGTGGTTTGTGGGATGCTTCCAGCCACCTCAGTGCCATTCCCCAGTGGGGATTGGGTAGGATTGTTTGATGCATCCCAGGGGGTTCACTTGCCTCTTCCTAAGGCTGCCTGCAACTGGGGACAAACAGCTTCAGCTCAGATGCAGGGTGGGAACCAGAGGCTGCTGGTGGCTGAGGGAGGAGGTGCTGGTGTTTTGAGGGGCTTTTTTTTTGTGGGAAGAGAGCTGGTGAGGCTTAGACCCAAAGAGATCCATGATCATGATCCTCTCTCTTGGGAGAAGACCCCAGAAGAGGGAAATGCGTTCTGCAGACAGAAAATATAACAGAAGGATCATGTCCTACATGTCACTCATTCTTCCTAACAGTGTGTTAGGTCTTTATCAGCTGCAGGCAAGAAACTTAGGTGATTCCTTTGGTGCATCTTCTTGCTTAGGTATAAGGAGCTTGACTCCCTGTGTTAGTTCTGGCTACTAAATGGTCTTACTTGGGAGTAGCTGCTTAATTAACTAGACTTTAATGAGTCTGGATATCTTTAAGCTAAGACATGAGTTTACCAGCAAGAAGGCCTGTCTCCTTTAGGAGCTACACCAGTGTTGATGGTGAGGTGGATGCTGGATGCCAGTGGGCATCTCTGCTGGCTTTTCAGCTTTGACCTTGCACTCTCAGTGTTTTAACTGGCAGTGGGAATTTGGGTCTGGGGGCAAAGCAAAAGCTGCCATTAGACTATGGGGCTGAGGTAGAAAAAGGCAGTGGTGGTGATGGCCAAGCATGGAAACACTGAGGTAAAAGGCAGTGTTTAGCTGAGGAACAGATTGGGTGTAAATTAGCTTGAATAAATCCAATTGGAATTTGGATTTCTGACATCAGAATGGTGAGATTCTGGGACCACTTTCCAACATGTTAGCAAATCAGGAAAAGCTGGTGGATCCTGGTGAAGCTGTGAATAGGTTTGAGGAGCGAAATAGGAGCTGGCTGGATTCAGTAGCAAGAAATCTTTGTGGTAATTTGCTTTGAACTGGTTGGGTAGCACAACCCTCCTACTGGTTTGCACCCTCCTAACACTCTCTTTTCTCTTCTAGGTTGTTGACTGAGCTTGAATCTCCTTCTTGGTGGCCTTTTAGCAGCAAGCTCTGGAAGGCACCATTGGAAAGCAAGCCAAAGGAAACTGCCACAGTTTCCCATTCGAAGAACCAGGAAGGAATCCTAATTAGAATTCCAGTTATTATCACCCACAGAACAGACTCAAATGTCAAGCCAGGAAAACTCACCCTCTTTGCTTCTGGCCTGGAAATCAGTGACTGCAACTCTCAGGTCATCCACCGGTTTGAATCAAAGGATGTGGATGATATCAGGGTTCACACTCCCTATGAAATCAGCGTCCGTCAGCGATTCATTGGGAAGCCTGATACCTCCTACAGGCTCTTGTCAGCAAAGATGCCAGAAGCCATCCCCATCTTGGAGATGCAGTTCAGCAAGAAGATGCAGTTTTTAGAAGGTGCCCTAGGATTTGTTGGTGCCAGGAAGTCTCCTCAGGTAGATTTGGGAACCTCCATTTGGCAAGCAGGTATGTGACAGACAAAACAATCCACCTAGAAGCAGTAACTAAATGTTTCCAAGTTGTTTTCAATTTTTTTTGGGATAATATTGGCAAGGCAGATCCTCTCCCTGCTGCCCCAATGGTGAGACTGTGATTATGATAAAATGCAAGAAGTAATGACTAGGGGACTTAAGGCCCTCTTGACAAGTGGGAGAGGGTGGAGATGACAAAGTGTGTGGCCCTGTTTTAATCTAATCAGATCTACTTTTCCCCAACAACCTTAGCAAAACCTGTGACTGTAGATGCTGAAGCTGAGCGTCCCTCAGGACACTGACAGCTGGAACATGCCAAACCCTCTTTCACATTGTGCTCTCAGCTGGTGTTGTCACTAACTCCACACCACTTTGTGAAAGGATTAGCTTAATTTGAGTTACAGCTACTGGCCTCTGTTTTAACTGCAATGTCATTCTTTTTCCAGTGGTCACCAATTCAGTGTTGTGCCACTCTGTAGGGAAGGGTCATTAGAAATCCATTCTTCTGTCCTGACTGTATGCTGCAGAGTCCTCTGTCATTGCTATTTTTCCTTTGGCAGTTTGTAGCTGGAAGCATATTTATATTAAACTGGTTCTTCAGTTTAATTGCAGAAAGCTTGAAAGAAACTTCCAGTTGAGCAAATTTTTAACTTGCATGTGGGATAGAAATCATGTTAGTTATCTTAAAAATTGGAATTTTGTTATTTGAGAAAGGTGCTTGGATTTAGGAGATTTTAGGTCTCCAGATTAGATGAAGGTGTAGCTTAATCATTTTAAGAAAGCAGCAGAGACTGAAACACTTTCACAACAGTAAGAATGACATTCCTTATTACTATTGCTTCTATTAATTCTGGGGAGGGTTAGGTTTTGGCTTTTGTAATCCAGTCCTGGATTGGGTAGATGTAGAACTGTTGGAGAGGGTTCAGAGGAGGCCATGAAGATGATCAGAGGGCTGGAGCACCTGCCCTACAAAGAGAGGCTGAGGGAGCTGGGCTGGTTCAGCCTGGAGAAGAGAAGGCTGTGGGGGGACCTCATTGCAGCCTTCCCGTCCCTGAAGAGACCCCAGGACCAGAAGGGGAATCAGCTCTTGGAAAGGGCAGAGACTGGCAGGACAAGGGGACTGGAGTGAAGCTGGAGGAGGGGAGGGGTAGAGGAGAGATTGGGGAGAAGCTCTTTGCAGAGAGAGTGGTGAGGGTCTGGAAGGGGCTGCCCAGAGAGGGGGTGGGTGCCTCGTCCCTGGGGGTGTTGAAGGCCAGGTTGGCTGGGGCCCTGGGCAACCTTGTGTAGCTCCAGGCCTGGAGGTTGGTGGCCCTGCCTGTGGCAGGGGGTTGGAGCTCTATGATCCTTGGGGTCCCTTCCAACCCAGGCCATTCTATGATTCATTTGGAGAGCTGGTGAATTTTTGGCTGTATCCTCTATTTTTATTTTAGTGTTTTTCTAATAGTGACAAAAGAGCAAATTGGTGGATGGCTTTATTGCCAGTGTATTAAAAACAAGTAGAAAAACAATACAAGAAACAATAGATGAACTGATTCCTGTGCACCAAGTTAAAACTGGCCTTCAGCAGGGAGTATAATGTCCTCTTGTTGATGAGTTGTCAAGGGCCATAGCTTGGAAAAGCTTGTTAATTTTTTAAGGAAGTAAGTCTTGGGCATCTGGCACTAAAATGTCAGCACAACAACTTGGAGGAAAAACAACCTGCTGGTTTCTTAAGCACTGAGTTATTCCAGCAAATTTGTGTTCAGTTCCTGATGGTCTTAAGGCTGGTTACATAAAATAATTGGTTATACAGCCCTACTGTGCTTAATTTCCCCCTGCTCTGCTCTGTTTGCATCTGAGGCAGTGAGTCAAGGCTATTGCTCTCCTACCCCCACCTGCATTTTCACTGTTTAATTTGGAAGTGGCAATAAAGAAAACTGGAGGTTATGGAAATCCTGACTTCTCCAGCTCCACCAAAACCCTTGTTTGTTCCTTCCTTCCTTCCCCAGACTGGCTGTCTGTCTTTCTGTCACAAGGTGGCACTCACGGACTGTGTTTTAACCTCTGGGGTTTTTCCATGGCTTTTCACATGGTGGAAATACTGATTTTTAACCTTTTTTCTGCCCCCCTCCTCCTCTAAAAGCAAGGGGAAAAAAGCCTGTTATGCATGCCTGCCTCTGTGTACACATAAAATATATGTGTCTATTTTCAGATAGTGAATGTTGATTCAGAGACTTGCAGCAGAGGTACATCTGTCTTGGTGAACTGGCTCCAAGCTTTCTTTGCCCTCAGTGGTGCAGCTCTGATGTGAACCTTTCCACAACTGTCATAATCTCATCTGGATGCTGTCTTGTTTATACTAGTCCTGCCTTAAAGTTGTGCATATTGCACTTTTATATAAGTAAATACAAAAAAAAAATCCCCTCATCTTTTTCCAAGAGTTTTGGCTTAATTCCACCTAGAAGAGGAATATGTGAAGAGTTGTAGAGCCACCAGATTATCTGAAAGAACTTGTAGCTGCTCTGCATGTCTTTTCTGACTGTATTTTAAAAAAAAATTGGGGGGGGGACCAAGCCACAGGGGTGTCTAAATGGTCAGGACAGAGTAGTGTGATGTATTTTGTAACAGAATTCTTCTGTGCTAGATCAAGCCAGTACTTTACTAGCCAATACCATCCTCAGTAATCATAGAATCATAGGCTGGTCTGGGTTGGGAGGGACCCCAAGGATCACAGAGCTCCAACCCCCCTGCCACAGGTAGGGCCACCAATCTCCAGGCCTGGAGCTAAACAAGGTTGCCCAGGGCCCCAACCAACCTGGCCTTGAACCTCCTCAGGGATGTGGCATCCACCCCCTCTCTGGGCAGCCCCTTCCAGCCCCTCACCACTCTCTCTGCAAAGTACTTCCCCCTAATATCTCATCTAACCCTTCCCTCCTTCAGCTTCACTCCAGCCCCCTTGTCCTGCCATTGTCTACCCTTTTAAAACGCTGATTCCCCTCCTGTTCCTGGGGTCCCTTCAGGGACTGGCAGGCTGCAATGAGGTCCCCCCACAGCCTTCTCTTCTCCAGGCTGAACCAGCCCAGCTCCCTCAGCCTCTCTTCAGAGGGGAGTTGCTCCAGCCCTCTAACGCACCTTTGTCATATCCCCCTCCTGTTCTTGTCCTCATTGAGTTTAATGGAGTGAAACAGATAGAGGCCTTGTTTTTAATGAAATAATTAGCATATGGTGACACTCAGCTGATAAGAAACACAAAGAATCTTGTCTGCTTATTTACTGCTGGAGCAAAGCCTGTCATTCCCTCCCCACTTTGTCCTCTGAGGGAAACCACAACAGTAATTTCCCCTGAGCAGTGTTTTTTCAGTGCCTGGTTCTTAGCCCCTCCGAATACAAGGAGCATTTGCACAGGGTAACACTAGCACAGTGAATAACTTGCTTGTCTTAAATCTTGATGGAGCCTGAGTCCAGTGACTCTCAGGCTGATAACTGAATAATTCCAGGGATTAGGAGTTTGCAGTAATTACTTGAGAAGGATTTAGGGTTTGGTACTTTTATTTAGCTTTTGTCTCCCTTTTCATGGGGTAGTAATGTTATCCAAGGCGGTCGGGTGTACGCTGTCAAGTTGGCCAGCCAGCTGGGCACCAGCTCTTCAACCTGGCATCTGACATAGAATCACAGAGCTGGAGGGGTTAGAAGGGACCTCCAGAAATCATTGTGTCCAACCCCTTGCCAAGGCAGGGTCCCTAGGACAGGTCACACATGTTGGTGTCCAGATGGGGCTGGAATCTCTCCAGAGAAGGAGACTCCACACCCCCTTGGGCAGCCTGTCCCAGGGCTCCCGCACCCTCACTGGGAAGAAGTTCTTGTTCATGTTAGTGCAGAACTCCCTGTGCCCCAACTTGAAGCCATCACCCCATGTCCTGTCCCCACAGACCACTGAGAAGAGGCTGCCCATTTCTCCTTGTGTCCCACCCTTGAGATACTGATAAACATGAATCAGATCCCATCTCAGGCTTCTTCTCTCAAGGCTCAACATGCTTTCTGCCCTGATGTGCATAAGAGCTGCTGCTGTTGCCATGTGCTGGCTCAGGCCCTGTGCTCACAGGTAGCAGAAGTAGCATTGTAGCTTCCTTCTTGGTACCTCTTTAAGTGGGAGAGCTTCGGAGATGTTTGAAACGCCTCTAGGAGCCAAGATGGGGTGTCTCGGGTGTTTAGCACCCATCTGCATCAGAAATAACAACCTTCCCTTGCAGCATGTCCCTGCTGGGTAGTATCAGATGCTGCAATAAGAGCTGGTGCTTTAAATAAAGGACAGGTGGCATGGTACATGAGGGATTGCTTCCACACTGCTTAGCTGGGGGTGGCTGTTAGCGTCAGTGTTGCCCTTCTGTTTCAGGGGTTTGCTGACTTGACTCTTGGGCTCTGTCCTTGATCCATCACTTTTCAACTCTTTAATTAAAAAGATTAAAGAGAGAAGAAGCAGCAGGTGGGGAATCCTCATTTATCTGATTGGGAGTGTGTTTCTGCTCCTTCATTCTCTCTTCAGATGAATCCCCACAGCCCAAAATGAACCTGTTCTCCAAATGTTGCCTGTAATAAGTCACCTCTTGGCAACCTGGTCACCTTTAGTTAGGCATTGTACAAAATGCAGCTTGAATCCTTTCTAGAAGAACATAGTTTAGCAGGCAAGGTTGGGTTAGGCTTCCCTGAGTGTGCTTGTTACCTCCCAAACCATTACAGAGCAAAGCAAAGGTCAACCAGTTTGATACTG
This sequence comes from Zapornia atra, assembly GCA_013400835.1. NCBI lineage: Eukaryota > Metazoa > Chordata > Aves > Gruiformes > Rallidae > Zapornia > Zapornia atra. Next base: position 15,342 of record VZTU01001160.1, read on the forward strand.
GCACGCTAGTCCTTCCTGTTGGTACAGGAGATGGCAGTCTGACCATGGGAATTTCTCTTGCAGCCACAGGTCTCCTGGGAGGAGTGGTACAGCCTGGCTCTCCACTGGGAGGCAGAGAAGGGATGGACAGTGACCAGGTTCAGCTGCAGAAGCAAGAGAAGGTCTCCCAGGAAGAAGCAAATGAGCTTAAACAGGTATAAATTGAGATAACTTTGATAAGAGTTGTTTTCACTCCTCCTCCTTCCTTAACATGCATTTTCATCATCAGAAACACAGGCATTGTCCTTAACAAAATACTCTTCTCCCTAAATTTACATGGGCATGTTTGGAAAATTAAACCTGTGATTAAAATAAATACACTCATAACTTTATTTTCAACTACTTTGAATAAACCAGGGATTATCAGCAAAATGTGTTAAGTGATAAGATTATAACCCAAGGAAGATCCTTAACCATAATCTGTTTTTTCTGAGGATTAAGCAGTTTAACAATGAAATAATTTCCAGCTTTTCTTGTTTTCCCTATGCTATCTTATCCTTTTTAGTAAGGAGTAGCAGTTCTGTTTTCAGAAACATCCACAAAGCTGAATGAAGTGTTTTATAATCACACAGAGACAACTTTGAAGTTAGGAAATAAGTATGCAGTCCAGCAAATTAATAAAAGGGAAATAGGTTGGAGATTTTACTAGAAAAAAATTATTTATTTAAAGTAATCCAGCCTGATATTCTTTCTCTAAATGACTCTTTAAGGAATTTCTTGCATGGCTGATGTTTGGAACTTGTAGTGAAACTACCTCTTTGTAGTAAGAGGTTGATCTGAAACAGTGGAGTAACTGGAAAAGCAAAGCAGTATGGTTTTAGTGGGTTTTCCATTAGAAGAGATTTACTGCTGATGATCACAGCCACATCAGAAGATGTGGTTGAAGATTAAATTCTAGTCTTGAGATCTTTTCCCCCCTTGCATCTTATTCTCTTCAATATTCCATCTGTGGCTTGGTGATAGTATCATGTGAATTTTCTGCTAGTTCCGTTGCCTTGTAGCTCAAACCTGCAGTTTTCTAGCAAGATCATCAAGTCCAACCATACCTGTCCTAAGATAAACCATCTTCCTAAGACCTACCTGTCTGTTAAACACACCCGGGGTGGGGACTCAGCCCCCTCCCTGGGCAGCCTGTGCCACAGCCCCACAACTCTGTAAGGGAAGAACTTTGCCCTCCCATCTGAGCTGACCCTGCCCTGGCCCAGCTTGAGCCCATTGCCCCTCCTCCCATCTCCTGGCCCCTGGCTGGAGAGACCATTACCCACCTCTCTGCACCCTCCCTTCAGGTAGTTGTAGGTGGTGATAAGGTCTCCCCTCAGGCTCAACACCCCAGCTCCCTCAGCTGCTCCTCAGAGGATTTGCCCTCCAGCCCCTTCCCCCAGCCTGGTTGCCCTTCTCTGGACTCACTCCAGGACCTCCATGTCCTTCTTGGAGTGAGGGGCCCAGAACTGGACCCAGCACTCGAGGTGCAGCCTCACCAATGCCCAGCCCAGGGGCACAATCTCCTCCCTAGACCTACTGACCACACTGTTTTTGATACAAGCCAGGATGCCCTTGGCCTTCCTGGCCACCTGGGCACACTGCTGGCTCATATTCAGCCTGCAGTCACCCAACACCCCCAGGTCCTTCTCTTCCTGACAGCTCTCCAGCCAGTCTCCCCCAGCCTGTAGCACTGCATGGGGTTGTTCTGTCCCATGTGCAGCACTCTACACTTGGCCTTGTTAAACCTCATCCCATTGGTCTCAGCCCATGGGTCCAGTCTGTTCAGATCCCTCTGAAGAGCCTCCCTAACCTCAGGTAGGGAATACAGCAACTTCTCCTAGCATGAGTGCATCTCAAATTCACAAGCACTGGCTTGTGACTTAGATTTTTCTTGCAAAACTATTTCATTTTATTTATTACAATTACCCAAAGGCAGTTGGGCAAGTGAGAGTTAAACCTCTGCAGAAGTTTAATTTCAGAAATTTGTGAAAGTCTCTGTTGTGCTGGGTGGTGGACTAGAAACAGTGTTAAATGGCCAGTGTTATTTAAAACAAAACAAACCACTTTCAAGATTAATTAGAGCTCAAAAGACAATTCTGGTATTTTATTTATACCACACCAAGCCAAGAAGTTTTAAGCCAGTTAATGGTTTAGGGTGAGTTTGTGGGGTGGTGTGGGTGGGGAGAGGATCTGAATGACAAGCTGACAGGTTTTGAATTGGCCTTATTTTTTTCCCAATAATTACTGAGCACCTGTTCCCTGAGTGTCAGGCCTCTTTAATCATCATTCCAGTCATTAATAATTTTAAGGTACATGCTGTCATTCATATAAAACTCCTTTTCCTTTTCCTTACTAGAAATCACTGCAGCAACACACAGTTTTTAGACCAAAACCTTGTTTCTGTAACCAAAATATAACCAAGGTCTTCTGACTGAAATATCTTAGTGGGGCTTTTTCAAAGCTGAAATTAACTTAATCAACACTTAATCATTCTGCCTTCTTCCCATCTTTTAAAGCTCTTATCTCCACAATCTATCACTTTATCAAACAATAAGCAATGTTGACCTTTTTGGGAGTATTTTAAAGGAGAGTGTTTCTCAATTGTAGTTGTACAAATGTCAGCAATCTATTCTTCATGCATGCATACAGTTTGTACAGCTGGTATGTATTCAGAAGAGTTAGTTTTTTCCTTCCTTAAATGTCAGCTTTACAGCACTAGAACTCTGGTTTGTAGCCAGAATGAGAAAAGCTAAATACAGTAGGAAGGGTTGTTGGTCATGGACCTCTGTTGAAGACACTTCTTGCTTCTCCATGGCCAGTTCTTGACAGCTCAACTTCAGTTTTTGTTGGTGCTTGATATTATCAAAGCAGTTGGCTGTGATGGGAGAAGCAGAGGATGGGGAGTTGAGCTCATCTTCCAACAAATCTTGTGAATTGGGGATGAGGCCTCTCATCTTTTATAGCTTGGTGTCTTTCCAGCTGCTCCCAGGAGTTGTCCAAGCTCTGCTTTTTCTCATTGCTCTAAAGTGCAAAACAGAGGGAAATAGCTCAGGATCTTTTGGCTCTGTTAGGAGAGAATGGGGTGAGGTTTGGAGGGAAAGTGTAAAGTCCATAGAATCACAGATTGCTTGGGTTAGAGGAGATCTTAGATCTTCTGTATCAGTACAGGCTGAGGGATGACCTGCTGGAGAGGAGCTCTGTGGAGAAGGACCTGGGGGTCCTGGTAGATGACAGGGTGGCCATGAGCCAGCAGTGTGCACTGGGGGCTAAGAGAGCCAATGGGATCCTGGGGTTCATCAGGAAGAGTGTGTCCAGCAGGTCAAAGGAGGTGGTTCTCCCCCTCTGCTCTGCCTTGGTCAGGCCCCACCTGGAGTGTTGTGTCCAGTTCTGGGCTCCCTGGGATAGAAAAGCCAGGGATGTCCTGGAGAGAGTCCAGAGAAGAGCTACAAAGATGATGAAAGGCCTGGAGCATCTCCCCTGTGAGGAAAGGCTGAGTGAGCTGGGACTGTTCAGCCTGGAGAAAAGAAGACTAAGGGGGGACCTAATTAATGTCTGTAAAATATCTTAGGCAGGGGATGCAGGGGGGAATTGGCCAGCCCCTTTTCAGTGTCTGTGGGGACAGGACAAGGGGCAATGGCTGCAAGTTGGAGCACAGGAAGTTCCGCACCAACATGGGGCAGAACTTTTCCCCAGTGAGGGTGAGGGAGCCCTGGGACAGGCTGCCCAGGGGGGTGTGGAGTCTCCTTCTCTGGAGAGATTCCAGACCCATCTGAACACTGACCTGTGCAATATGAACTGGGGAGCTGCTTTGGCAGGGGGTTGGACCTGATGATATCTGGAGGTCCCTTCCAACCCCTGTGTTTCTGTGATCTTGTTCCAACACACTTCCATGGGCAGTGATACCTTCATGGGCCAGGTTGCCCAAAGCCCCATCTAACCTGGCCTTGAACAATTGGACTAGATGATCTTTTGAGGTCCCTTCTAACTCCTAATGTTCTGTGATTCTGTGAATTCCAGTGATTCAGTGGCATCCAAAGCTTCTGTGGACAGCCTGTTCCAGGGCACTACCACCCTCACAGTGAAGAATTTTTACCCCTTTCTTGTCCTATCACTACACTCCCTGATAAAGAGTCCCTTTCCATCTTTCTTGTAGGCCCTATTTAGGTACTGGAATGTGCTCTAAGCTCTTCTCCAGGCTGAACAAGCACAGCTCTCTTATTCTGTCCTCACAGGAGAGGTGCTCCAGCCCTCTGATCATCTTTGTGTCCTTCTCTGGTCTCATTCCATGTCCTTCTGTGGACCCCAGAGCTGTATGCAGTACTGCAGGGGAGTCTCCCCAGAGCAGAGGGGTAGAATCTCCTCTCTTGAGCTGCTGGTCACAGTTTTATGCAGCCCAAGAGGTTGTTGGTGCTCTGTGCTGCAACTGAATTGCCAGGTTGTGTTGAGCTTTACATTGATTAACACACCCAAGTTCCCCTTCTCAGGGCTGCTCTCAATAAATAAGATGTCAAAGTGAAGGGAAGTGTTACTGAGGGGAGGAATTCCTACCAGTAAATTGGATTTGAAAGGTATGGAGGTTGGGGATGTATTCAGGGGCAGCATCATGGTATGTGGAAATAGCCTCAAATTGCACCAAAGGAGATTCAGATTGGGTTTTAGGAAGAGTTTGTTTATCAAAAGGCTTTTCAGGCATCGGAACAGGCTGCCCAGGGAAGTGGTGGAGTCCCCATCCCTGGAGGTATTTAAAAGCTGTGTAGTTGTGGTGCTCAGGGACATGGCTTAGTGGTGGACTTGGCAGTGCTGGGTTAATGGTTGGACTTGATGATCTTAAAGGTCTTTTCCAACCTAAACAATTCTATGGCTCCAAGCACCACACAGGGTCTTCTGGGTGTTGAACCCTTGGAAGCATGGGGGTGAAGATCTTGAAACTACATCTGAGCAAGACATTTAGTGCTGATCTAAGGTACATCCAGGCTTTTTCTAGGATCACACTTGCCACATTCCATCACGTTATAGTTGGGAAGCAGGAGAAGTCTATAAATAGAAAGCAGAGCAGGGAACCAAAGTCTATCTCATTTCCTGCTCTGTGGCCTAAAGCTTTCAGTTGTGCACTAGATTTTAGGGTGCTCCTTGCAGAGGTGCAGCCTGTTGCTTTGTCCTTTTTGCTCCAAATGTGTCCTTTCCATGAGCAGTGCAGTTGTTTTACCCTGCAGCAAGGGCTTGTCTCTCACTGATGCAGTTGCTCCTTTGTGCTGGCTCAGTTCAACTCCCACTTTGGGGAGTGAGCAGAGAGATAATGATACTTTTGTCATCACTCTTCTGTGAATGAATTAAAGGTATTTGAGGCCCTTATGTTGATAACTAAGCTGCTTTTTTTTCTGAGCAGTTTCCTCTCTTGAGTATTAGGGCCTTTTATTCTTTGATTATCTGTAATGCAAGCCCTTCTTTTTAAGAAAGCAAACCCCACATCCAAACCCTGCTCCATCTCCCTTGTTATTTGTGATCTGGGTAAATCCAGCAGAAATTTTGGGAGTTGAAGAAGCAAGAGGAATTTTATGATGAATAACAAAGTAGTCTCCCTTCCTTTCTCCTCAAAAACAAAGTACTGGTGGAATAATTATCACTATCACATTCTGTGATGATAACATGAGGTGTTTTGCAGCAGGAATTGTTGAATTGATACTAAATTTCCTCCATTAGAACTGGAAGCCCTGAGTGATGTGCAGTTGTGATTGTGTGCCTGAGTAAAGGACCTCACCAGGACTTCATGAAGGGATGGTTATGTTGAAACCACAGAGTTTGTGGCACTGAGAACTGTGTCCTGTGGCTGTGCTGTAGAGATGGAGGAAGAAAAACCTTCAATGATCCTGCAGGCTCTGGTTGAGCCACTGCCACCCACCTCTCTGTGTCTGATGTAGTGGCACTGGGATGGGAGGGGGTTTGATAATGTTACCTTCAGGGCTGGGGTCGAGAGGGTTGGAATTCACTGAAATTGAATTTATTTTGCCAAACCAGTGCTTTCTGTCACTGTTCCTGTCAGAATTGTTACCTCATGTTTACTGTCTGCCATGAAGACAGAGATAGCATTAAAACAAAGCTAATTCTGTAACATGGGGAGGGAAAAACACACCCCACTGCATGTCTGTCTTTTGCTTCCTCGATGTCTTCTTGCTTCTAGATGGCTCCATTTCAGCCCTTTACTACTTTCAGTCTCTCCAGTGTTTATTTACCCTTTTATGGTGCCCTTATTTCAGGAAATCATAGCCATTAAGTCAGAGAAAAAGTGTTTTGTTGAGGAATCTTTCATTCCAAGTGCCTAAATACCAAATTTCCTCATAGGGTTGTCTTGTTCCATGGGCCTACAGTGATCAGCAGCCAACTGATCTTAACAGACACATGTAATGACCATGCCCAGGGTTTATTTTTTGGAAGGCATAATGTGGGGAGAGTCCTGTATTTGCTTATGTGTAACTTAAGTATTTAATAGTATCAAAATAAAAGATGGTAGTTTAAGCCTGTGGAGCTGCCTGAGTGGGTTGGTTTTTTTTCCAGACAAGGCCAGTGGTAAGTTAGAGCTAAGCTACTCTTTGAGAAAGTGATAAAGAAGTCTGATTTTATTTAATCTGAGAAGAACTAGTGGGAGAAATAAGCCACTAAGTTAGTAAACTATGAGCCTTCCCTACTGTCTGGGTAGCCACTGGCTCAAAAGAACTGATGCTTTAAAAAGGAAGGCTCTTAAAGCAATGCAAATCCAGACATTTTTGCTATTTCAAGCTGCACTTGTCTCATGAGGAATTGACAGGTGGCCTCCAGTAACTTGAGTTGCAGTGGTTGAAGATGTTTCTGCTCTCTGTCTCCCTGCCCATTTCCAGGTGCTGCAGGAGAGGACCTGGACAGGCCTCTTAATATTTTTTGATGCAAGATCACTCAATCCCTGTTGTGGATTTGAGTTTACATAGATTGGAATATTTTAGGTTTTGTCCTTTCTTTCCCTCCTTCAGTATGTTCAGCACAGAGGTGAAGCACCATATTAAATCATAACAACTTATCACTGTCAAAGCCTCTATTTCCACCCCAGTTCAGAGTGCTGCAAATGACAGCTCTTTGTTTCCTAGCAAGAGGTGAATTTATAGGTTATACGTGCTCTGCTCCAGTATTCAGACCTCAGTTGCACAGGGATGACGGAATGGATCTCAGGGAGTTCAATCTGTGATGGGCAACACTTCTTGCACAATGACACTGTCCATATCCCATTTTTATTGCTGGGTGTCCCGTGTGTTGAGATGGTAGAACATTTACTGCACAAGCTTTAGCTAAACTGTAGTATTCTGATGGCATCTCAGGCCCCAAAACAAACTTGGGTCTCCATTGTAAGACCTTTAGGATACAATGTCAGCTTGTACAGTGCCTGCCACCTTGTGTTTAGGTCTTCAGGTGGTGTGGCAAGGTGATGAAGTAATAGGGTTAAGTGCTGAGCAGGTTCATGGGCTTGGAGCCCTCTCCTGTCATCCCATGTGTGTCTGTTGTGACTGTCTCCAGTTAAGCTGGTTGCTTGGCTCTCACTTGAGCCAAAGCAGAGAGGAAGGTGCAGCATTTAAACTGTTCCTTAAGCAGGTACATAAAATAGAGCAGATTAATCATGACCTAAACTGCACCATGTTATCTAGGTCCCCATAATCTGTACAAGAACTTGGATGGACACCTCTTCTTCCAGCAAGGCCCAAGTCTGCTGTTGTTGAACACTTAACACAGGGCAGATGTGGAGAGCAGAGACACTTGCTTCCTTGCTGTGTGGGAATATTAAGTAACTTGCCTGAAGTGGCACAGAAAACCTGTGACAGAGCCATGGGCCTAAATCAGAATTTCCAAATTATAATCTGGTGGGATAAAGCTGAAGCTCTCCCAATGTGAGATTGACCAGTGCCTGAAGAAATGGGCCTGTAAAACATGCCTTTGATAGGCTCATACCTGTTGTTTGGCTTTGGGTAACAGATAGAGTTTCATGCTGGGTTTTCATGTCTTGGTTCACCATCCAAATTACGTGCTGGCACAGAAGGTGCTGCTGCTCTGAGCAGCTGACAGAACTGGAGCAGTGATAACTAAACATCTTGCCATTGTTTTGCTTTGCAAAAATAGTGACCAGCTTTGGCTGAACTTCAGAGTCCAATAACTCTTTCCAGCAAGCTCTGTGGGCTGTGCTGGAAGCATCTCAACTGTTCCACACAATCACAGAATCGTAGGGGTTGGAAGGGACCTCCAGAGGTCATCGGGTCCAACCTCCCTGCCAAAGCAGGGTCCCCAGGACAGGGTGCACAGGTCAATGTCCAGATTAGTCTGGAATCTCTCCAGAGAAG
>VZTU01001161.1:0-13852 GCA_013400835.1 Zapornia atra
TTACTTAAACCAGTGCTTGTTTAGCTCACCTAACCAGAGCAGTCACGTAATCTTTAGGCCTTTTCATATCTTGCCAGCATTTTTATTAATGGAGTAGGATTGTTCCTGTCTTAAATATTTTTTGCAACTGTTTCCAGGCAGAAAAAGAATGTGCATAACCTAGCATTCAGCAACAAGTTTTGAATAGATTCTATTCTCCCATCTAATTTTTGATAAGGGAATTACAGTAGCTATCACGTAGACCACATTTATGACATTGCACTTGAGTTTTGTTTAAGGCAGTTAGCTAATATTTGGGTTCTTGCAGGGAGGATTTGAAAGAGAAACAGAGGATAGAATCACCAGTTTTCTTTGTTCGCATTTCCAAAGCACTCCCCAAAGCAATATTCTTATTTTTCCTTTGGGATCATACCACAAGGCCTGGCTGGAAAATTTAACTTCCACAATGTCCTGCCATAATGTTTTGCTGCTTGGATTTCTTCCTCTCTTCCCCCCTCATGAGGGTACATGCGTGCACACACATTCACACAGCTATAGCAAACACCAAAAAGCAGGAAGATTCAAACCTTTGTTAAACCTCAAACTGCACATGTTAATTCATGCCTAGAGTCGCACATGCAACAGCTGCTTCTCAGCTACCAGTTTCACAAAGGCATCTCAGGACTTCTTATGGCAGGTCTGTCTTTATAGAATTAATTTGGTTTCACTCAACCCTGAGGATAATGGCTTTTGCTAAAAATAAATTAATAAATAGAATCATTACTCCATTTCTGTGTTTGTAAAAACCAAGGACTGACTCTCATTTTGGTCAAGCCTGACTAAAATCATAACAACTCTCCTGACATCAAAGGAACTACATTCATGTCAAACTGTTGCATGCTTATAAAGAATTTGGCCAGACTGTTTCATATAGTATGGGAAACGTGTTATTTGTGATTAAGCTTGTAAAAACTAAGCAGTCACAACCCCTTTTTTACTGTACATTCACAGTAATCACTCACTCCTCTCACATCGAAGTCCCTGCTAGGGCGCACTAGGACATGACTAACATCTATAATATATTGTTTTATTCCTCTCCTTCCCAGGCAATAGTCATGTGCAATGACCAGTGGAGTATTTAAAATACACCCTATATACTTATACTAGTCAAGGTAAGGACAAAGATGGCCAGATTGCTTTTGTAGCAGGAGTTGGTGAGGTTCGTTGTAACTCTTCGTTCCCATGGGAATTTGTTTCCAGCTTTGGGAAAGCTCTGAGAGAACTGCACTGACACACTTACAAATGTTTTACCAAAGCAGCTGTTCTAGATGGGAAAATTTTAATGTACCAGTTTTACGTGTATTTTCCTCTCATGATGCTTCCAGCGGGCTTACTTTGCTTTACTTTTTCTCCTTCACACAAATGAGGTCTTGTTTAAATTTGCACTTCCCACTTTTAAAGTCAACTTAAATCCTTTGAGTTGTATCAGTGGAAATGTCTTTAATAGTGCACCAGACTGAAAGCAGCCCCTCTGAAGTACTGCTGTTTTCTACCTCATTAATAGAGATTATATTCTCAGAAAGCACCACTTGGAGTTTTACAATTGTTGTAAACTAAACATCCAAAGGCATTAAATGCAGAGGAACATAAAAATACTTCATGGTGGGAAAGCAGGGAGAAGGAAAGCATACAATGTGGAGGACCTAAATATATTGGGGAAATTCATTGTAATGGGAGAAACACATTGAGAAAAAGGATACTTGAAATAGAAGAACATTCCATATTTGAAAAGTACAGCAATTGTGATAAAAGCTCCTAAAAAGTAAAATATAATTACAAGGTACAGAATTTGAACAAAAGGAATTCTTGAATGGTTAACTTGCTGACTCTGCTCACTGATAGTATTGTTATTTCAAAGTGGTGTTGAGCAGTGATATAGTCAAGTCTAGGAGGAAGATTACAAACTGTTAGAGCACAACCTGTGACAAAGAGCACTATTTGCCAGCAGATTTATCCCAGGGTCTGATTTTGAAAGGGTATTTGCATAGCTGTGAACTTGCTTATTTTTTATAGCAACACATTGCCTTCAAATTGGATTAATTATTGCAGTGTTTTATGCTATAAACTTGTGATCTGATTCCTCAATTTAAAAAGAAATTATATGCTGCTGCTTTAGGTACAGCAGATTCCTTTAATTTTCTTCTATAGTGAAACACTTCAGTACAAGGGGTTCTGAAAACAATTTTTAACGCTGACTCCTTTGCATTCTAGCTTCATTTGAAGAGATACACAAGCAGCCATAGTAACAACCTCAAATATAACTTTCAAAACACATTACTTTTGTACTTCAAAAGAGTTATGTCTCCATTTCTTTCTTACATTTCTCTTCTCAAGCCTTTTATTCTTTGCAAAGAAATACAGAGCTGACCTGACAAAAACACTTTTTCTTGACAGAGTAATCAAAATTATCCTGCCTGAATAAATCTCAGAGCTCTTTTCCTGATAGTGTTACCTGGAAGCATGAAGGCATATGTTTTGTTTGTATCTCTTGGAAAAATATGGACTAGAGGTGTAAAAGAAGATAACTATATTTAGGCCTATAGTCTTATCAGTCCTCTGATCTTCAAGAGATGGGGAACTCTCATCTCAGATGGAGACCCATTGAATTACATAAGGATCTTGAGGACTATAATTGTAACAGGAACCTAGATATTTGCTTTACCCAAAACATCCAAACAACTGCTACCCTGGAAGACAATACAGTCCCTGGGTTTTGACACCCTCCAGATATCCATACCGCTTGAACGGTAAGTGTGCTATGAACTTATGTCCCAGAGTATCCCCAGAAAGAAAGAAAAACTAGCATAGGTCCTGTGTTCACTTATTTCCCCAGAATGAAGAACTTTGACTACAATATAGAGTGCTCACCCTCATCTGTTTTATTGCATTCCTGTTACTAAAGGCATAAAAAGCAGTTCTTTAGATCTCCCTCTTTCCACCAGCCCACAGCTGAAGAAGGTAAAACTCAGCAGAAGAGGCACAGATAGATGTTTCTGAGGGAGTGACTATTACAGGTCTTTATACTAAAAGAAACCAAACCCAAACCCAACAAAGTAAAACCCCCCTTATAATGAAAAGCAGCTCACATGTCTTTGCTTCACCTTGTCAGAACTTAAGTTGCACCCTTACCCTCTCATCATGGTCCTCTGTTCATCCATATGATGCTTGGATCATCCAAACCTTTATGTGGAAACCAAGGATGGGAGGGAAGAGTGACCAAGTTTCAGCAAGGCACATACTTGAAATGGGGACCAGACAAAGTCTAGATAGATTCCTTAGCTGTTTCGGGGTTTTTTCCAAGATTCTTTAATACTAACCATTTGGTCTTTATAAAACATCCAAAATGCATATGCATTAATATTCTTTGGGTGAAGCATCAAAAACCTCTCTGCTTCAGAGTCTGCTCTGTTCTATTATTGTCATATAGGCAACATCATCTTCTGTTTCCTATATTATTTAAATACAAGCTTCCAAAATACTTTAGAAGACTAATTGGAAAAATAGATGTCTGAAAAAATGCTTTTAACTCATTTGAAGGAGGACTGAGTAATGCTATGTGTACTTATTTATGAAACTTTAGTAAATGAAGGACTTGACTTTCAGATGGTGACTCTCTCTTTCACATCCTCCATTGCCTTGTATAAACTATCCAGTCGCAGAGCTGGACTCACACAGTATGATGGGAGTCTCTGTGCCATACACAACTGCTGCTGGCCACCTTCCCTGCACAAACCAGATGACAGCTCCATGGTAATGTGGAAAACAGTAAAGCTGATCAATCGAACTTTGGTCAGCTAGTTTAACAATGCCTCCTTTAGACCCTGTATTGTTAAACCAGTTATGTATTAAAAAAAGGCTTTATGAAGACAAGCCTGAAAGATAATGGCTTGGATAATGAGTCAATAGTTCCAGAGATTTTGAGAGACATGGGTCTAACTCTGGAATTTATACACATTCCTGGTCTTTTCCCATCTCAATGGCACAGCAGAGCTGTTTAAATAAAATGGAGTGGGGAAAATCAGCCACACCAGATGATTCATGTATGCTTCTGCCTCCACTCAGCTCATATTTTAAACAACATCGCATTGAAGTTTATAATCAAATGCTTATATATTTTTCTTTATGGTATTGGTAAGCAATGGTCCCTTTGTCTGCAGTCTGTCTCATAAATATAAAGTCAACTGTTATTTCAAGTTGTATTAGATCTAGGTATAGGAGACCTTTGTTAACCTAAATAGTTTAGAATACTCCTAGTTATAACTAATTTTCTTAGAACCCCACAGTTAAATTTACATTGGCAAGTCCATAGATTGCTCTTTGCCAAGACAAAACTCATATGGAAAACAACATTTCACATTCCCATAGCTGATTAATACATATGATAAAAAGATTAAATAATATATTATCTTTAATATATGTATGTTATTACTCTGTAAGTGATAGTAAAGTTTAGGTAGTTTTTTAGCAGAAAACCTCCTTAGGAAATCGGAGGAGGAAGTTGTTCAGCCATCTCCAGGAAAACAGGGCTACATCACACATCATGGCTTCTTGGGAAGACAAATGCCATCACTCTGAGTGCCCCCTCTTCTTTCTTCTTCCACCAGATTCATGTGCTGAGCATGACATACAGTATGGAATATCCTTTTTGGTAATTTGGGGTCAGCTGTCTCAGCTGTGTCCCCTCCCAACTCCTTGTGTACCCCCAGCCTACTCACTGGTGGGGTGGGGTGAGAAGCAGAAAAGGTCTTGGCTCTGTATAAGCACTGCTCAGCAAAAACAAAAACATCTCTATATTACCAGTTTTCAGCACAAATCCAAAACACAGCCCCATACTAACTACTATGGAGAAAATTAACTCTATCCCAACCCAGTACATTGACCTACCTAAATGCATCACACTGATCCACAGAGTGACCAGCTTTTGTGCTTTCAATAGGCCTGGCAACCACCACCTGAACATGGGTGATGACAACCCCCGTGATTTCTGAATGTTAAACAGCCTATCAGAGCCATTATTTTGAATGGTGTATCAACATATATCTTGAATAAACATATTTCATCTAGCAGGTCTGGTCAGAGGCTAACATACTGTTTGTCCCTACAATAATTCGGACTGAAAACTGATGTGTCCCAGTCTTGAGCTGGATATGGCTCTGACTTTCAAATGTTTTAACTTACATTCTCAGACTTTTTCTATGGGTTGTTCCACTAAGACTTTCTGTGAAAGCCAGACAGTTGCCACATAATCAGGTAATTCATCAAATACATCTCATTGCTAAGTTTTTCTTGATATCAGCCTCCTGAATGACTCTAATTTTATCTCCATGTAGATACAGAAATGGGTATGAACTTATTTGATATTTACGTTATCAGCTTATTTGTGAACTGTAGAACTGTCTACCGCTGTTCAAATATGTGTAATTCAATGAACATTCAAGAAACGGGCTCATTGTTTCCCTGGAACAAACATTATTTTTTATAGTCAAATGTAATACTGATAGAAAATTTTCAAATATCAGTGACAAGTTCCACCATCATTTTGCATTCTGGCAAAGCCAGTATATTTTATTTACAGATGCTTATTTTTTCAGTCAGTTTTTGCAGACCAGATACCACATTCCTTTGTTAGTTACTACCTGGCTAGAGTACAATCTTTTTCTTTTGAATCACTTTTCATGAGTGGATTCCTTTGGTCCCTTTGAGATCCTTGGGAGGACATTAGAACAGTTATACATACCATTATGCCTCAGTAACTGAAGGGTACTGTTAAATATTCACGGCTTTAACTGAAATACAGATTGTATAACAGACGCGGCTCGCTTACGCACCTCAGTCAACTGTTTGCAGTACACTTTTGTGATTTCTCATTAGCTAGCATGTCTGCCTTCTGCCACAAACTGACTTACATTCCTCCCATCTGTTGCAAACCCAATTTAATTACCAGCCACTTGTATGAACACAACAACAAATACTTTTATGCACGGAGGGTCTGCCCTTTCCCCCCACTGTCAGAATTTTTGTGAGGTAATGTTTTCAAGTATAGTTTTCATAACAGATTAGGTCAAAAGATCTATTTCTGTATACATCAGGTTTTTATTAATGTTAGGTTCTGGACCCAGTAAGATCAATCAGTAATTCAAATGAAACCGTATTTTCATACAGATTTATCTGATTAATTTCTTTTAATTTGAATGTTTTCAAATCGTAAGATTTCTTCAGAGTATTTCTATAACTATAATTAAATTAGAGATTTTGCAATTGCTCAACACTGATATATTACATGCACCACAGCTTGACAGTTATTAGAACTATCTCAACTAGAAAAGCAAATAGAAATGATACATCACTTTAAAAAAAAGTTATTATTACTAAACTAAAAGGAAATAAATTTAAACCCAAGAATTGAGGCGTAATGGAAAATAAACCAGAACATTTAAACTAAATTTAAATGTATATGAAAAACTGAAGACTTTATTTAGTGGGAAAATAAATAATCTCAAACTGAATTCTAATCACTGTTAACTGATTACCACTCCTAAGAATTAAGAAGAAAATTCTGAACTCTGTAAAAAGAATCTTCATAGTCTATTTTTAGTCAAGATAATTATATAATAGTGTTTAAAAATATTTTTATATTAGCAAAAATTTACAAACCAACCCTTCTTTCCCATGTAAAAATAGATTTTTTTAAAAATTAGGCATTAAAGTATTAAAATTATTTTTTAATTGTTATGCCTTTTTTGTGAACATTTGATTTTGGTTGACCAGCTAAAGTTTTGGTATCTTTGGCTGCCCCAAGAACAAGTTTCAGGTGCCTTCAAAATGGACCTGTTGCTGCCTGAAGCTGAGCTAATGGGTGATTTTGGTACAACCCTGTGCTAATATATTTAAGATAGGATAAAGCAAAAGAAAACAAAACAAAAAAATCCAAACAAATACACAGAAAACCACAAAGAACCCTGAGCAACAGATGTGATAGGAGTGAGCAAATGTGAGAGAAAATCTCTGCAAACACCAAGGTCAGTGAAGAAGGAGAGTGAGGATGCTCCGGATGCTCCAAATGCCAGACAGAGTTTCCCCTGCAGCCCATGGAGAAGACCATAGTGAAACAGGTTTTCCTTCTGCAGCCTTGGATGACCTTGCCAAAGTAGACATTCATAATGCAGCCCTTGGAGAATCCCATGGTTGAGAAGGCTCCTGGTAAGAGCTGCAGCTTGTGAAGAGGAAACCATGAAGAAGCAGGTTTTCTGGCAGGAATTGTGGCCTCATGAGGGCCTAATTCTGGAGTTATCTGTTCTGAAAGACTGCACCCTGTGCAAGGAACCATGCTGGAGCTGTCCTTGAAGAACTGCAGCCAAGGGGAAGGAAGTGGCAGAGATGAAGCATTATATACTAACTGCAACCCCCCATTTCCTATTCCCCCTGCACCGTTTGTGGTGGAGGAAGTAGAAGAGTTACGAGGGAAGATGAACCTGAGAAGAAGGGAGGAATGTGAAGAAGGCATTTTCAGTTTGTTCTTATTTCCTATTATCCTACTCTGTTATTATTTGGCAGTATATTAAATTAATTTCCCTAAGTCTCTTTTGCCCATGATAGTAATTGCCTGTCTCTATCTTGACCCATGAGCTTTTCCATTGTATTTTCTCCTCTTGTCCCGCAGAAGACAGCAGTGTTCAAGTGGCTTGGTGGGCATCTGGTGGCACCAAGGTGAACCCACTACACTACATCTAATTAGTATTTTCTTAAAATAGTTTTCATAATTGATTTTTTAAGCTTAATTTCACAAAATGGATGCTTGATTCTGTTTGCTATTACTGAGAACAAAGTCCTTCAATTTTGCTTCCTTAGACCATTCTTAATATACATCAGGAGTTAAGTGACACCACTGTTTGATAAAGTTGCCTGAAAGACTTTAAGACCCTGCTTTGTTTATAATTTGACCAGACTTCATTTGGTGTGGAATATCCCATGTTTGCTCTCTTTATACAACCATTATTCTTTCTTGACAATTTCACCTAACATGTTCCAAACTTTGTCCAGGCAAATGTATTGTCTTGGTCTTGTTCAACATTCTGGCAGTCCTTCCTCTGCAATGCTCATAATCCTGTGCTTTGGGATCCCTGAGCTCAGATGTGAGCAATAGCAGTGATTGTAGAGTCTTAGTCTGGTGGCTAAGATGGGATGGTGGGATGCATCAGGAAGAGTGTGGCCAGCAGGTCGAAGGAGGTGATCCTTCCCCTCTACTCTGCTCTGGTCAGGCCCAACCTGGAGTACTGTGTCCAGTTCTGGGCTCCCTGGTATAAAAAAGACAGGGACCTCCTGGAGAGAGTCCAGAGAAGGGCTACGAAGATGATTAAGGGCCTGGAACATCTCCCGTATGAGGACAGGCTGAGTGAGCTGGGACTGTTTAGTCTAGAGAAAAGAAGACTAAGGGGGGACCTAATTAACGTTTATAAATAACTTAAGCATGGGATGCAGGGGGAATTGGCCAGCCCCTTTTCAGTGGTCTGTGGAGATAGGGCAATGGCTGCAAATTGGAGCACAGGAAGTTCCGCACCAACATGTGCAAGAACTTTTACAGTGAGGGTGACAGAGCCCTGGGACAGGCTGCCCAGGGAGGTGGTGGAGTCTCCATCTCTGGAGATATTCAAGACCTGTCTGGATGCCTGTCTGTGCAATATGAGCTAGGGAGCCTGCTTTGGCAGGGGGGTTGGACCTGATGATCTCTCGAGGTCCCTTCCAACCCCTATGATTCTGTAACTCTGTGATCATCTTGGCATGTTGGACAAAAAACTGAAAGAAGGTGGGAGGTGAGCTTAGTATCAAGATGGAAGATGGAGACTGGAAATGTGACTGGACATCAGTGATTGATAGAAGAGAGAAGCAGATCAAATGGGGAGCTAGGACTTGTGCTAGTATAACAAGAGGCAGAAGTAGCTAGACAGAGCTAGGAATGATGACTGTTTTGGAGGACTCTGATAATGGCTGAGAAAGAGGCCAAGACCTGAAGGTTGGTGTGGGAGAAAAGGATGCATCTGAGTATTTTCTTTGGACATTAGCACTGGCAAACAGTTTAGTACTGGAGGAACAGTGTACTTTTGAAAGAAATCTGCTTGTGATCCCAGCTACAGTGGTCTGGTTCCTATGGTAAATACAGATTAAACTGGGAAACTTCAGTTACTGTTCTTCTGCCTATGCACTGCTAAGAGTTGTAGCCCTGTAGGTTACCAGTGGCCTCCAAGCCTAAGGAGCAACTAAGGTGGTTTGGATTCACATTCTTAAACTTGTCCTAAAGACTGGATACTTACTATGCATAACACTTGGCCTGAATTTTCTCTGGACTCCACATGGCTTTAAGTCCTAGAAATCGCTTTTGGGTGAAAGCATGAAATAATGTGAAATTTTGCCAGACTTACGTTTTTACAGCACCCCTCTGAGAGTGTGTGATGTATATGATAAGGCATAACACTGGGAGGTATTTGAGAGGGCAAGGCCTGCTAAGGTAGGAGTATTGTCCTGGACAGAGGAAGCTAAACCTGGTGTAATTGATGGTCATATTATCTGGCTAGAACGTGCTTTGCTGTGCACGGCATTATCACTTGTAGCTGGGTTTCCTCTGGGAGAAGACTCGATGGGTCATTTCAGCAAAAGACAAGAGAAATGAGCTGGCACTTACCCAATGTAGATAAATGAAGGACCAGATCTGGAAGCAGTTTCCAGACCTGACAGATAACTATTTGACAACTACAGGTGTATCCCAAAGCCAGGATGTGAAGAGGCTGGATACATGACAGAGGACCAAGAAGGATAGTTGAGGGAATGAAGGGACTCAGACAATTGGGACAGCGTCAGTAATGAATGGACAAGGAAGAGGCACCAATTCTCTGGGGAAAAGGCAGTGATTCTGAAGCATTAATGAAGGTTTTTCAATGCCTTTCATTTTCATGTTATTTCATTATTCTGCCTTTGATATATTTATCTTCTTTACAACCTGAACTACTGCAGCCCTCTCAGTTTCTCTCTCTATGAAGTATTTTCCAAGTTCCTTTGTTTAAACATGCTCAAACACCACAGACACATGACTGGGTTAGTCTGAAGAAAATCTATCTGGCTTGCTACTTAATGATTTTGCATCATTTCCAAGAGTCAAATCTATCCCTGAATTTTTAGTGCTCACCTTTCAAAGCTTTCCATATTCTCTGCTTTACAATGCAAAGTCTAATTATTTTTTTTTTCCTTTTGAAGCAACTTGTTCATGCTTCTGCCTTGGGCTTCATCTCACTGTCATTTATTGACAACCTGATCTTGCAATATTTTAGATTGCCTTTACTGTCAAGTTTAAGAGAGCAACAAAAAAAAGACTTGGTGTCCACTGAGAATGAACTGATCCAGAGCAGGGCAAAAACACTTCAGTGGTGTGCTTGCTACTATGAGAAACTTACTCCACCTAGGACATGCCTAGATAAGTCTGTCACGATATAAGGCTTAATAACAACATGAATTCATTTTTCAAGTGAAAGAAAGACTTCTGTGATGATAATTTCAGTAAATATAGATACATCTTTTAAGATACATCTGATATGATGCTCAAATTTGTAAATCATCGTTGTTTGAATGAGTAGAGAAAGAGGCTATTTAAACTGATTTATAAAAGTCAAGGAAGAGGACCTGTAGGTGGGACATTAAAAAGCAGTGTGAGGCAGTGATCAGACTTCAATTGTCAACATTTGAGTTTATTTTGAGGCATTTGAAAATGCAGTGAAATTTCTACATGTCATCAGTTAAACTCTTCTGGAAAATAGTGATGGCAAGGGGTCCTTTTTGTGAGAAAATGCTTTTCTTATATATACGAATTTCACATTTTTTGGTCTGACTTGATTTCTATATTTGACAATTGTGGCTTTTGACCTTGACGGGGTTGCATTTTGTAAGGAGAAAAGTGTACAGCTTTGCAGCTCTGCCCCAAACTGTATGGATAAATTTTTAGCTACCTTAGCTCTCACTTTGGCAAATCTATATTTCATCTGGAGAATCTCCACTGGGAACCATGATGGATTTTCTAATACAGGCCTCAAAACGGCTATGTGTTGCACCATCTGGCCTTTATTTGTGGGTTTGTGTAATAAAATGCTTTTAAAGACCACAAAGTGCAACTATAATTACTTTTTTTTTTTTAAAATTTTAAACTTTAGTAGAAATGAATTTATTTAGGCTAAAATAGCTTTTTGGCACAGTTGCAGTATTTCTGCAAGTGGTGGCATTGCATGTTGCAAACTGGCTGTGCAATGCTGATGCCAGCAAGTCCAAATGCCAGCCAATACTATACACAGTAGTATCCCTGGGACAAGGATAGCAAATGAGCACATATCTAATTAAAGTTCTCTGATAGGATTAATGAGTTGACAGTTTGCCACATAAATCAATAGTTGGATTTTCCTCCCACCAAAAAGCTTCCTTTTCGCTGAGGAAGCTATTCTCTCTCAGCTGGAAAGTCAATGTTTCAGGCAGATGATTGATTTGCCCTACATTTTATGCATTCAGATTCAAAATACAAACAACAGATGGCTTTCTCCACAGTCCTAAACCTAGATTTGATTGGTGTAATCCACTCAACACTGCTGGAATTCAAACCCTGTAAACTTAAAATGACCTATGGATCTCTCTTTTATCCTATTGCAATCATAACCTCTCAATTTAGCAGGTAAAATACTGAACCAAGGGGAGTACAGTAAGGCAAGGACTATTCTGTTACTCTTAGTAGCTACCACAACACTGAAGTAATGGGCAAAGTAACCTCAGATTGGCCAGAACTTCATTAAGAGTGGTGAGAAGAAACCAGGCTGCTCTCCAGATTACAGCCTTTACTGGACCCTCCAATTAGTGGCCAATACTTGGAGCTGTTACTTGGTTGAATGGAAACTCTTGGACTGGGCCTGAGAGGATTTGGCTTTTAATTAGGTAATTATAAATCCCTAATTATAGGCTGATAATCTTTCCAATATCTCTTCTTAACTTTGGCGCCAACTAGAGCAGATGACTTGGACTTATGCTGATCCTTGAGGAGAATGAGATTTTTCTTCCAGAGATAAGAGTTGTTGTCTGTAGCTTGTGAGGAATTTGGTGTAAAGATTACTAGTATTTCTTAATCTGCTTAGACAAAGCATTCTTTAAAAAAATTCTAAATAATGAACATATACCTTGCTTTCTATAGCTGAATCTGATTCTGTACAGCAGCAATGCCAACATTTGTGGGAACATCATATCAGTATCCATGTATAGTAACTGTTAAACTACATGTGATTTTTACTTGTCGAATTACACAAAATTCAATAAGAAACTACTGTAAACAAGAGGCAAATTGACCACTTTATATATATCTAAATGAAATGTCCTGCTGTTTCTTTAGGGAAGGCTGGCACAGATAAGGAAGATAACAGATTGATACACGTACACAGGGAAACTACTCACAGGATCAGTTTAGCTTCAGGAGTCCATTAAATCCAGAATTTCATCAGAGAAAATTTCAAAAATACCCAGTTCATCCAAAAATTGAGTTTGAGGAGTATCAAATATAGCTAAGAATCAGAGTAAAATTCAGAGAGTATTCATGCGAAAAAAAAGGAGACGTAAAGGAGATTAAAATAATATTGAGGACTGCACCTTAGAAAAAGTGACCTAAATTAAAGAGAACTCACCATTGAAGAACTGGGCTAAATAACCCTAAATTAAATTAAATGTTTAATTTTGGGTCACACCAACTCTATTTATTTGCATAAAAACTTGAAATATTTATTTGATTTTGTAAAGCCTGGGTTTTTTTTATTTTGCAGATTTATTCTTCAACCAAGAGCTGAAAACCCCATGATTTGGCTTGGTGAATACTTTCTGATGCAAACCTGACAATGCTCCTGCTGTAGCATACAGTAGCTTTAGACTTGTATGTACATTTATAGGATAATGATTTTATAAACCAAGGCTCCTGTGTCAATCTTAATGGCTAATCTTAGTCCTTGGCCGTTTTCAGCATTAATACACTGCATCGTTATGCTTTTTAATTGTTCTCTCAAATGCCCCAAAAAAGTTCTTTCAAATGTTGAGGACCTTAACAGGTAAAGAGACTTTTCATTCATCTCTGGATGAAAGCTGCAATAGGGGATGTGAACACCATGAACAGGACATGAAGAAAAGGCATAGACGAGAAGGTGGAAATGTATGTGGAATTTACTTCTTCTAAATCAGTAGTGCATTGTGAAATCAGGAAATCTAACTCCTAAATGGATATTACAATTTCACAGTTATTTTTCATCTATGTGATGAAAATGCAGAGTTAAGGGGAGAAAACAAAATGAAAAATATTGAAAAACTAATTCACATACACTGGGGGTGTCAATTTCAGCTTTATGTCCTCTCTTTGAAAGCTCATCCAGATCACCAGGAAATAATTCGTAGAATCGTAGAAGTATAGAATCACTTAGGTTGGAAAAGACATTTAAGATCATCAAGTCCAACCATTAAGCTAGCACTGCCAAGTCCAACTACTAGACCATGTCCTTAAGCACGACATCCACATGTATTTTAATACGTCCAAGGATGATGGCTCACCCACTTCACTGGACAGCCTGTTCCAATGATTAACAACCCTTTTGGTGAATGTTTTTTTCCTAATATCCAATCTCAACTTCCCCCTGATGCAACCTGAGGCCATTTCCTTTTGTCCTATTGCTTGTTACTTGGGAGAAGAGACCCTCCTGGCTACAACCTCCTTTTGAGTAGTTGTAGAGTCATAAAGTCTCAGCCTTCTTTTCTCCAGGAT
>VZTU01001168.1:0-43083 GCA_013400835.1 Zapornia atra
CCAGGGCTAAACCACCACAGTACAGCTACTGACGCTTCAATACAAGGTTAAGCCTCAGACTCATGTATCAAAAACAAGCCACTGTTGGCCTAGACTCACCCTTATTTTTGCAACAAGACATCACTGACTTCTGACTCATTTATCAGCTGCTGAAGATTTATTTGTTTGTTTTTCCTTTTATTGTACCAAGTGCTTCATAGATGTCTGAAAACGTTGTTTTCATTTTTTTAATGTTTTTTCTGGAAATGTTTTTTCCTACAGAGGTTTCTGAAGCAGTCATCATCTCTTCTTTCCCAGATCCTTATGTTTTGGGACACAAAATTCAAGTAGTGACCTGTCTACTACCAGATGCAAGATATCACATTATGTGTAGCACAGGCGAAAATATGCCCAGGACCAGAGATTTCTAAGAACTTCAGTCACTTATTCCATGAATAACATTCCTCGTGTACACCATAGTAAAGCCATGACCGCTGGGTGCTATGTTTGTTCACATATGCTCACAGCATGGGGAGCAGTTCCACAAGCCATACATTATTAGATCCAGACCTTTTGCCCTCTTACTAAATCATATTTTATAGTTTATGTCTGGCATACACACTCCTTGAAAAGCCATTATCCCACATTTATTTCATGCCTCAAATCAGTCAGACCGGAAGACAGTTCTCTCTCTCTGTGAAAACCCCTTATGCCAACCAGTATTCACTATCAAAAGCTTAAGATTTTTGACCAAACTTCTACAGGAGAAAGAAAAAGGTAGTTCAATGACCAAAAAAAAAGACAGTAGATTTAAAAAAAATTCAGATATTCACTTGCTTAGTGTTACAAAATCAGTGGTTGAAAAATATTTCATTAACTCATGAGTCAACAGTGTCACCATGCAAGATACACGCATGATGGATTAATTCAAACTGAATCTGATCCTAGAAATAAGGAAAGCTGGTGACTTCTTTCTATTCTGCAATCACTCTTCCTCCCAACCATATGATAAAACACACAGATGTTCTGGGAACATCTGTACAATATAGATGTTTTCTATAGTGCTAAATAACAGACTATCAATCCTATTTCCTTTAGGCTGATCCTCGAGGTTTAACCATTTCACATCTATGAAGTCTGTCTACTGTACCTGATAATCAAAGTCCTTTGAATAATGCAGTCATCTTATTTTCATAATACTCTCCTAAAATAAAAAAATTTTTTTGATTATTTCTTACATACATGTGAGGGAAAAGAAACTCAAAGAGAGCACTGTTTTACACAGAAAGTTTATAGCAGACTTTAGAGCTTAAATCCAGCTTTCTGTCAAGCCACTGTTCTGGCCCTGAACCTCAGAAGCATCTTTCAGCTTCCCATTCATAGTTAAAAGTGTAGTCTATTTACATGTCGCACTTTTGCATAGCTATGCTGCCAAGATGGCTTCTGCAAGCAGCAGCTAGAAGCTCTCTGCAGGCCCTGAAGAGTAAACATCAGCCAATTCAAGGCTAAAGTTGCTGCTGACCAGGGCTGAGCCAATCGGAGATGGTCACAGCGCCTCTGTGAATCACATATAGGAGGAAAAAAAACTGCAGGCAGCAGCATTTTGCCACCTGAGAAGGGAACGAGAAGATGTAACAACCAAGGCCAGGCCTGAAGGAGGGCAGGGGGAAGAATAAGGCACTCCAAGTGCCAGAGAGATTCCCCTGCAGCCCATGGAGAAGACCATGGTGGAGCGGGTGTCCCCTCGCAGCCCATGGATAAGGACAGGGAGCATAGACATCTATGGGCTGTGAAGAGAATGATCCACACCTCAGCAGGTTTGCCAGGGTACTTGTGACTCTGGGTGGCACCAGGCCAGAGGAGTCTGGGCCTGAAGGTCAGCACCCCATGGAAGGGAGCCATGCCAAGGCACGTGGTGAGGAGATGACTCCCCAGTAGAAAGGACTCACGTTGGAGAAGTTCGTGGAGGACTGTCTGCCATGGGTGGGACCCCACGGTGCCACAGGGGAAAGATGTGTGTATGGAATCAATATCCCCGCCAGCCAAGAAGGAAAACAACTCANAGGCAGCAGCATTTTGCCACCTGAGAAGGGAACGAGAAGATGTAACAACCAAGGCCAGGCCTGAAGGAGGGCAGGGGGAAGAATAAGGCACTCCAGGTGCCAGAGAGATTCCCCTGCAGCCCATGGAGAAGACCATGGTGGAGCGGGTGTCCCCTCGCAGCCCATGGATAAGGACAGGGAGCATAGACATCTATGGGCTGTGAAGAGAATGATCCACACCTCAGCAGGTTTGCCAGGGGACTTGTGACTCTGGGTGGCACCAGGCCAGAGGAGTCTGGGCCTGAAGGTCAGCACCCCATGGAAGGGAGCCATGCCAAGGCACGTGGGGAGGAGATGACTCCCCAGTAGAAAGGACTCACGTTGGAGAAGTTCGTGGAGGACTGTCTGCCATGGGTGGGACCCCACGGTGCCACAGGGGAAAGATGTGTGTATGGAATCAATATCCCCGCCAGCCAAGAAGGAAAACAACTCAGGAGGAACGACAGAAAATCCCCATTCCCCATTCCCTGCCCCTCCCCATACCGTGATGGGGAGGAAGAAGGGAGGGATGAGGGGAAGTAGAAGTATTAAGATCTCAGGAGGAAAGCAGCTTATGAGGAATTGACCAGAACCCCACTTCCCATTCCCTGCTCTTCCCCACGCCATGTTAGGGGAGGAAAGAAAGGAGTAAAATCATGATGAAGTCTAAGTCTGCTAAGAAGGGAGGGGTTGGGGGAAGGTGCTTTAAGACCTGGCCACACTTCTCATTACTCGACTCTGGTTCACTGGGTGAGTAGTTGTAGTAGTAATAAATTTCTTTTCTTTATTCTGTGTTGAGTCTGTTTTGCCCATGACACTAATCGGAGAGTGATCCTTCTGTGCTTATCTTGAATCCTAAGCCTCCTGATATATGTATTTTCTCCCTTTTTCATCTGAAAAGGGGAGTGAGCGAGCGGCTTGGTGGGCATTTGGCCTCTAGCCAGGGCCAAACCACCACATTACATATTTAGCATTTATAATAGTCGAGCTGGATCCCAGCCACAGTTCTCCCCACTATACTGAGATGACCACACAATCAGGGCCAAATTGTTTCTGTTAGATTAAGCCAAATTAAGGAACACTCAAGCATAAGTGACTGTGCTTCTGACTTACTCCAATGGACTTTGTGGGAAGGTGATATATGCCTAATGACATGAGTCTATTTTAATTTGCTTTGGCATACAAACTCCTCACTTGTTCTGAAGGAGCAAAAGGTGACGTGCCCATTGGATATATATTTGCTCTAATGCCTTATTGTTCAATTAGAGATTTCTAAAAAAGTTACCACTATTCTTTTCCTATACTGGTCATTTAGGCATAAAGGACTGTAGATGATTCCTGTGGTAGAGCATTCATTAAACAGCCAGTTCTGCTCAGCTACCTGAGATCTGAGTAGGAAAAAAAGTATGGGATAGTATTTAGTAAAGAAAGTAAGGCAAAAAAGACAAGTGATTCAGGACTAGAATTTACACAGCTAAAACAAAGCACTTCAGCAAACATAACATGTTGTGTAGCAATCTGTCACCAAGAACGGAGAACAATAAAACCACAGTGAGTTAAAACTATGGATTGCCATATGGCAGATTAGGAGTATCCACCCCTGATAAATACCTGAAGATTTCTACTTCTTTGCACTTTCAGAATATCCCTATAAATTAAATCAAATGTGATCCATGTCTTCAGAAATAGAAAGTGTTACTTCCCTCTTTGAAACTGAGAGCTCTTACCCACACTGTAGGAATGGATTTGAAAGGAAAAATTGAATATGATAAAGCTTTCTGATATCAGGGGGAAAAAATCCCTTATTTCCAAATCACTTTTCCCCTGTAATCAAATTCCACACAAAGACTGTCATAGGAATAACAGCCAATTGCTCACATGAGAGAATTCTTTGTAGGAGTTTTGCCTGAACAGAAAAACTCCCCTGACTCTCATCTACTTCCATTGCTTTGATTAGCTCTTTCTTTTCATCTCAAATTATGATGATTTCAAACTCACGGAAGCAGGTATTAAGAAAGGTAGGGGGATTGTGGGGAGGGAGTTGCCTGCTTGGATGAATTTAAAATATTCTTTGTTGTTTTCAAAATACTTCTATAAGGCTAACTTGCTAGGGAATTGTCTGTAATAAAACCTAATGCTGCTCTTCTAAGTACTTCAGACTGCTGACTGCCAGAAAGTGGGGGTGGATTGGGAGGAGTTCAGCTGGAAAAATATGTGCCATGGAAAAAATATGTGCCATGGAAAAAATATTTTCAGTAAAACATTAAACTTTTTTTTTTTCAGTTTAGTTCACTTATATTTTTTTTAAAAGTAGACAGTGTTATTTTTCATTCCCTGACCCATTTGTAATGTCCTGGAAAGATCTCTTCTGTGTGCTGAACTAGACTTTTGGCGAAATTAAGAAATTGGTCCCTCAAAAATCTGTCCCCAGTTGAGATTATTTATATTACAATAAAAGACTTTGGATGTTTTCAACACACATTAGTCTATACACAGGTAACAGCCACATGCATGGAACAGGAGGGCTAGTCTAGAGGACAGAGTCCTGCATACACATTGAAGAGGCAATCAGTTTGTTTACACTGAAGCTCTACAAAGTAACATTGAGAATTAATTTAGGGATCACTGGTTGCTTGACAGTGCCATTTGTGGATAGTCATAGGCCTTTGACAGACATTTTTCAGTGAATTAAAATGAATTGGCTAAATCTCTGGCTGATGTGTGTCTGTGTCAGACCACTGATTGTTGTCAGACCCTGAAAACGAAAAAATTCAGCATAGAACATTAAGTTCAACCAGAATCTAAGAGATTAACTTGATGTGCTGGGCTCCCCCAATTCAGGAGCTAGGCTGTGAAGAGGTTGGATGTCTGTGAATTTGGAGCAGTATCACATAGTGTGGGAGGTTACAAGCAATTGCAACTTCAAGAGAATAATTGACATGCTATTAATTCACACTCCAACTTACTGAAGTAACTTTCCAGTGTAGACAACAAAGAAACTCAATTCCAGGTTCCACCTATGACAGAACCAAACCTGCTTTATGCCTTGGCTACCCCTCTACCAAAAAGAAGCAATGTTATCCTAACATAGTGGAACACTTTAAGGAGAATACCAGAAATGTTTGGGTAAAGCCGTAAGTGATCAAGTGTACCCAAGGATACATACTCCTAGATACTGTGTTCAGAATAGAAAACTGTATAAAAAAAATACAAGGTTATTAGACCTATGGAATACGTTGGAATACTACAAATCTCAGAAAGACCAACTTCCTAAA
Organism: Zapornia atra; assembly: GCA_013400835.1. NCBI lineage: Eukaryota > Metazoa > Chordata > Aves > Gruiformes > Rallidae > Zapornia > Zapornia atra. The sequence goes on from VZTU01001168.1 coordinate 5,336, forward strand.
GAAGGACTCAGTGGAACTTGCTGAAGAAAGGACAGGATAAAACACACCCATTCACCCTGTAAGAACAGGATTTCAGTGACTTCAATCAATGTATACTTCTTGTTAAGGTTTTCAATTTAAGACCAGCTATACTACGCAGTCAAAAATTGAGCTGCAGTACTGCAAAATGCCAGGCATCTTGCCATATAGTGAAAACAAAAGAGCTATATGGACTCTTCTAACACAGAGGTATTTTATTTGTATATAAGAATTTTAATTAGTAGGATCTACAGGGTCTTCTGTGTACACTGGTTATCAGTCTGGACCAAAAAGAAAGCTATGAGCTTAAAAACAGTGAAAAATCACAGACAGAAGAAAAAAAGAAAATGTAGGTTCAAAAGAGTACAGTGCATGAGAAAAAGGAATTTCTCTTACCTAACAGATCTTGGAAATACAGCAAACTGGTCCAATTTGTTAGGGTTTTTTTTTACTTCCAGACTTTTTACGTTTGCAAACAAACAGAAATATATCAAGTATGTAATATAGATGTACTTTTGCACATGTAATTAAGATAAGCAGAGCCAGATTTAGGTGTCCAAATATATAGCCTGACAATTCATCAAAACCATGTAAATAGTAAAAAACTTCACTGTATGGTTTTACATACATAGCTATGAAAATCTAACTTTTTTATATGTAACTTTCAGTCATGGTGTTTCCATTCTCTCCTCCCTCTTCACTGTCTCCCCTATCTGAATATGCAATCTTTTGTTGAGCTAGCTTTAGGCTCTTGCTGACTCTTTGCATGGCATACTCTAGCTCATGTTAGACTCTTCAAAGACACAGCCAATGATGAAGCATTAAATTAATCTTATTGTCTTTTGAAACAGTGACCTGAACATTGACATTTCTGTTTTCACAAATACCCAGTTAAATGTTTTTCAGGACAGAGTATTATTGTTTCATTGAACATTTTAGAACAAATTTTCAACTGGCTGTTGGCCAGAGATAGATCTGGAATAAATAAATTTATCATATTTTATACTTATTAGCCAAACAGTTTATGATCCCCATAAATAATCATACATCTGTTTTACATTGTGAAATCAGTACTTCAATGAAAAGAATTTGTTTGTTTGGAAGAGAAAGGATAAAAACTGCAGTCTGCTTTGTCCCAGATATATTTTCAAATACGAAAACATTTGTAATTTTATTAATCAGAGTGAGGATCTTATTTTCTTTACCTATTTAAAACTTTCATCAGAATTTCATAATTTACATAAATGGAACCCAAAATCCTTGTTAAAAATGTATCACATTGTAGTGTCTCAAAAGCCTGTGATATTTTCATGGTTTGACATAGTACAGGGAGACTATATTACTTTACATTTGAGACACTGAAATAATATCTGAAGTCTCTAAACTAAGTTTAACTCCACAGAAACAAAATTAAAGTATTATTTGGAGTCACTGGATCAAACCCTTAGGGCAAAGTTTATCTGTACTGCAGTTCATTCATGTATGATCTACATGATCGGAAGAGTTCATTATACCCTTTAAGAGGTATAGCTCCTCCTGACCTGATAACAAACATTTGGCTAATGCCTAAAATTCCTAAATCTCTGTCTTTTCAGTAGTTCTCAGGAACCTTTTAAAGTATATTTTCAAATATACTTAAAAAAACTTTCACACACCTCCCCATCTTGGGCTCATCCCACAGGCTGCCACAGGCAGGGCTGATGCTATCCTCCCACTTCGAGCCTAGTTTAAAGCTTTGTTAATAAGCCCCAAAAGTTCCTGGGCAAAGGCTTTTTTTCCCATTTGAGAGAGGTGACTCTCATCAGGGTTCATTAAACCTGGTGCTGTGTAGTCCATCCCATTGGCAAAAAACTCAAAGTTGTGTCAGTGACACCAGCCATGTAGTCAGGTGTTAATGAACTGCATCTGCCTCTTCCTCCTAATATCACTGACCGTAACCAGAAGGAGGAATGAAAAGATAACCTGTTCTCCTGACCTCTTCAGAGACTGTTCCAAGACTCTGAAGTACCTTTTGACTGCACATCCTTTGCCATTGCACGTTATGGCCTCAGCCCCATCCACGTGGAGAAGCAGTAGTGGATTGTAGCTGCACCAGGCTAGGGAGTTCCAGGCGACATCTTTAACATGGCCCTGGGCAGGCAGCAGACCTCTCAAAGGGAAGGGTCTGCCCTGCATAGCGGGCCTTCTGTTCCCATCAGATGGAAGTCCCCTACAACTATAACCTGCATTTTCTCCTTGATAGAGGAGGTCATGAGATGGGGGCAGGCCTTTCTGGGCTTGGTGCTGTATCTGGTATAGCTCGGCTTTCTATATCCAGGGCCTCGTACCTGTTGTACAGAGGCAATTAGAAGGGCAAGATGGGCAACAAGGAGAAGGTTCATCTGCCTCACCAAGTCTGGACTCACTTCCATTCACCCTCTCCTTTTGAGATACTACAGAAGGAGGATACAAGGCCCCCTCCACCTTGGGTTTTGATTGCGGGTTGTTCCTGCTTCTCTTTCTGGGAGAACAGAGCTTGGGCCCACCAGTCTATTTCTTTCTCAGCCTCCCAGATGCTCCTCAACCTTTCCACTTCTTGCAGCTCCACCACCAAGCTGAGCAGATCATCCAAGCTGGTTACACCTCACATAGCCTTTCTCACTATTGCTCCCCACCACCAGATCCAGACTCCGGCACTCCCTGCAGCCCAAGGTATGGGTGGTTGTACGTTTTTGTGAAAGCTCTGTCTGGGTCACCACAGTCCTTCTGGCAAGCAGAGCTTGGGCTCTCTGCTGAGTGGATGCCATGGCTAGGCTCCTTCCAATTTTTAAAATTTTTTTAAGGGTTTCCTTTGTTTGTGGGGTTGATTTTTTGGGGGATTTGTTTGGGGTTTTTTATAGTGCCCTGTCCTATCCCCCTGCCTGCTAATCAGCTGCTAATCAACTTAAGGTTACAACCACTCATGACTCATTTACTCCGTGCCTGGGTGCCTGGTCACTGCTCTCCCTTCAGGCTTCTTTTAAGAGGGGGAGGGTGTGGGCTGGACAAGTGACTGTAGACATGTTTGCGCCTTGTTCAGATGTGCCACCTGTGATGCTGGCTCTGCCTACGTTATGACAGCAGCCTGTTCACCAGCTTCCAGCCTCTGGCACATGGGTGTGGCTGTCTTGGCTTCAAAAAGCCCCCAAAAGAGCTCGTTCTCATCCCTTCCCTTCCCCAGTGCAGATGTACCTGCTCTGGAGCTGGTCTCCTCCATCCTTCTTCTGAAGAACTTCACTTTTGAAAGACTGTATTCAGTATCTCAGGTTAATCCAGAAACATGCATCAGATGGTTTTTATCTTTGCCATGTTGTGTTAATGGGGTTCTAATACTGTTCAGTTGATCCTGTTTACAAAATATAACCTTATTCTTTGGATGTCTACTTTAAAATGCACATATTAGCCATACCACCAAAGTTGCAGAAAGCAATGGTAAGAAGTGGATGAAGAAAGATCTGCCCACTGTAAGTGAAGATCAGGCTCAAGAGCATCTAAAGAACACAAAGGTACACAAGTCCATGGTACCCAATGAGATCTACCCATGGGTCCTGAGAGAACTGGGGGATGAAGTTTCTAATCACTATCCATCATATTTGAAAGGTCATGGCAGTCTGGTGAAGTCCCACTGACTGGAAAAGAAGAAACATAACCCCTACTTTCAAGAAGAGATTAAAAAGAAGACCTGGTAATCTACAGGCCAATCAGTGTCACCTCTGTGCCTGGCAAGACCATGGAACAGATCCTGCTGAAGGCTCTAATAAGGCACATGGAAAATCAACCAACATGGCTTCACCAAGGGCAAATTGTGCCTGACAAACATGGTGGCCTTTTATGATGGAGTTACAACATAAGTGGATAAAGAAAGAGAAACTGAGGTCATCTAACTGAGCTTCTGCACCTGCACAACATCCTATAAATTGGATAAATAAGGATTTGATGGATGAACTACTCAGTGGATAAGGAAATGGCTGGATGGCTGCACTCGAAGAGTTGCGGTCAACAGCTCAGTGTCCAAATGGAGACCGGTGGCAAGTGGTGTTCCTCAGCGACTGGTACTGGGACCAGTAGTGTTCAAAATCTTTGTTGGTGACATGGACAGTGGATTTGAGTGCACCCTTATCAAGTTCATGGATGACACCATGCTGTGTGGTAGTCAACACACAGGAGGTAAGAGATGCCATCTAGAAAGATTTGGATACGCTTGAGAGGTGGGCCCATGCCAACCTCATGAAGTTCAACAAAGCTAAGTGCAAGGTCCTGCACCTGGGTCAACACAAAGCCAAGCACAAATACAGGCAGGGTGAAGAATAACTTGAGAACAGCCCTGAGGAGAAGGATTTGGAGGTGTCTGTTGAGAAACTCAGCATGAGCTGGGAATGTGCACTTGCAGCCCAAAAGGCCAACCCAATCCTGGGTTGGAGTATCAGCCAGTGCTGGAGCACCTCCCCTACGAGGACGGGCTAAGAGAGGTGGGCTTTTCCAGCCTGGAGAAGAGAAGGCTCCATGAAGACCTTATAGTGGCCTTCCAATACCTGAAGAGGGCCTATAGGAAACTGGGGTGGGGCTTCTTACAAGGGCTAGGACAAGCAGTAATGGCTATTCTTCTACCCATCTACCCTGGAAGAGAGTAGATTTAGACTAGATATAAGGAAGACATTTTTCATTGTGAGGGTGTAAAGACACTGGAACAGGTTGCCCAGAAAAGTTGTGGATGCCTCCTCCCTGGCAGTGTTCAAGGCCAGGATGGTTGGGGTTTTGAGCAACATGGTGTAGTGGGAGGTGTTCTTGCCCACAGTAGGGAGGTTGGAACAAGATGATCTCTAAGATCCCTTCCAACCCAAACGGTTCTATGATTCTTTTATTCTATATTGGAGGAAAAAACATCAAATTGATCCTAACTTCTTCATGAAGGAAGGACAAAGACTAATTGAACTCCAGGAATAAAGCAAATAACATTGCATTATATGCCATATACACTGACCAGGCAGATTAGGACAAGAGGTAAGCAATAATTTTTATTACGTGCCATAAACAGCAAGAGAGAACAGAGACAGGTAAATTCTTGGAAAACCACACCTTATACTTGGCATGGTACTGGCACAGCCATTCCTTAGGGATGTCCGTGAGGCTTTTTCTTCCTGCTGTGGGACATCACAAGATTGAGTATATTTTCTGCAATTTTTCACAGGTTTTAAATTAATCACAGCTGACTATGCCCTACAGTATGCAAAACTTTAAAATATTTACTTGTCACCTCAATAACTGTTAGTTAATATGCACTTCACAGAATTCCTTCTATTGACATTTTCCATTGTTGTGTCTGAAACACATGACTCTTCAATGTTTCTCACAATATGCATGCATAATGCTTGTTTCTCTCAAGCTACCTTTAATATTAACAGTGCCTGCAAGCAATAATCCTGAATTTAAGACTTCTTTTTAAACAAACAGATGGAAAACAGTTCATTTCCCTTTCCTCAGGTTATCTTCTACTGCCACTATCATGTCCTAAATATTTTGGGTATTTATTTATAATACAACCAGGAACTATTTTTATTCAAATGCCTAACAAGGAGATGGAAAAATTTACTCTAATGTCACCTCAGGAAAAAAAGAAACCCTAGTTTGTTGTTGCAGTCAACATCGAGAAACATCAGGAAGTTCATTAAGAACTGCTAAGCTCCTAGGAGAGCTAGAGCCTGCTTCAGCCCTCCCCTATGGGGTACTGCAAGCATCATTCACAAGGTTCCCCTCTGTACACACAAGCCAAGGTTATTACAGTGAAGTAGACTGAAACCTATTTTTTCAGGTTCTTCCCAGAAGCAGGAGTATACAAGAAGGTTCAAGATCATCAGTTCCACTCTACAAAAAGGCTCCATCTGTTAGCAGCAACGCTGATCTAAGTATTTTAGAGTAGCTGTGGGTAAGAAAGAGCCATATAGAAAAAGAACTGGACCTTCAAGATGTATAGAGAAGACACCAAAGATATAAATACAGGCTCAAATAAGTCTCTAGATTGAAAAAAAATGTGTTATACAATCAGCACTCCAAATTTGTCCCAGAAGGATATACTCTTATCCTTCCTCTTCTCCCTTCCCTATCACACACTTCCCTATCCACTTTCCAGAGTCTGGCACACAAAGTTTAGGAAGGTTGAGAGATATTAGTATGATACAAACAGAGAGAAGACACCTAAAGGCTTTTCATGCTGTTGGGGCTGACCTTCCCTAGCTGCAGCCTGTGCATGTGTTTACATCTTTCTTCCTCCACAAAACCATTTCACTTGATACCTGTTCTCCCACTGACCTCCCACTGCCTTCCTACTTCTTCCCCTTTCTCTATATAAGCTTAAGTTCCATTTAAGAAAATTCTAGTCATCATCACTAATCCTTTACATATTATATGGTACTCCTGCTGCTTACAGACTGGGTTATGCCTGCCTGTGAGCGTGCATGCGTGTTTGCCTTTTCCTGTATTATACAGAAAAAAGGGCAAAACACTCCCATCCCCCCATCCCCCGCTTCGTTGTAGTGAGTTTATAGGCTGAATATGAGCACAGCTTCATTAATCAGGAATAGTAATTTGCACTATGTAGCTCTCTTTTGTTTGTCTCTGCATAGCCCTATAATAAATATAACATTTTTTTTCACACTGTTGCATGCACAGATTTTTTCCTATGCACAAACCTGCTTTTTATGGCACAGGAAACATGCTCCATGTACCTGCATAAACAATACATTTATTGGGATAGATTAGCAAAGACTGTTGAGTGATCACTGCAGCCAAGTGCTCTCTGCTGCCTGAGATGAGGTGCAGGGGTAGGGTCTCCATGTGGTGGGCACAGTACAGTGTTGTGAAGACAACTGGCCCAGAAAGGGAATCATCACCACAGCTGTGACTGTGTATCTTCTCAAAGTTTCTCACCACTGCACCTTCCCAGACTTAGACTTCTAGCAGCGAATGAACAGCCAGAAATAACTGATTTCTGGCCCTTCCCTGGTATAGCTGCCAGTCATGTAAGGTGGCAGCCACCTTTGTCTGGGCCTGCAGGAGCTTACACTACACCATATGTAAGCTGCTTAAATCAACAGTGAGAAGGCAGAGGCAAATATATAGCAATGATACACGTTTCATGTCCTGCAGTGACTTGCCTCTTGCATACACTGTGAGGAAATTGAAGTTCAGTTGAATAGACTGTTACAAAAGCTTACACTCACCATAGAAAGGAGTTTCTTTAATAGAATGTAAAAGGCTAAAATTCATATGGTAGAAAGATGCCTCTTGATGTCCTCTATGGGGTTTCTCCCATCTTTCACTGGAGCATTGGGCTCTTGTCAGGCATAAGATAGATAGGGAACAAAAATGTGCTGCTTTGATCCAATATCGCAGGTCTTCGTATCCTTCTGGATTTACATAAGTAGTGGACTCTGTAATATTGCAAGCATCGTCCGAGATTAAACTGGTTGGCACTACGTTACCACGCTAACGCAACGGGGCGGTGAACGCGGTGAGGGGGCACGGAGGGCGCCGCCTAGAAACCGTTGACTCGCCACCGCTTGGCCGCTAGGTGGCAGTGCCGGCCACGTGTCATGGGCATAGCCGCAGCCGTGCGTCTCCGAAGGGGAAGCGTTACCGGTGGGAAGGCGGAAGAAGCTCCCTGGGCTCACAGGCCGTGAAGGGGCGGCGTGGGGAGTTGATTTTAGCCTTTCACAGGATAGGAAGCATGTCTGCGGTGAAATGGAGATTTTTTTCATTAGATTTTGGAGGGGTTCTCTTGCCGAGTTGGTAGAAGGAAGCAGATGCACAAGAATTTGGTTATAACTCCGGGAAGAACACCTGCTGTGCCACAGGCAGCTGAGGTGAGCAAGGCATAGGTGTGGCTGTACTGAAGGCATGTTCATTAAGCATAGTGACTGTATTCTCCACCACAAGAGAGAAATAATGCCATTGTGCTCATGGGGTAGCAAGACTGAACAGGAAGGAGACTCACAATCTGGCCAGCAAGAGTAGGGAAGTAATAGTTCCATTATACTCAGCTCTGGTGAGGCTGCACCTTGAGTATTGTGTCCAGTTTTGGGACCCTCACTACAAGAAGGACATTGAGGGCATGTCCAGAGAAGGGCAACAAAGCTGGTGAATGGGTCTAGAGCACAAGTCCTGTGAGGGGCAGCTGAGGGAACTGGGGCTTTTTAGTCTTAAGAAAAGGAGGCTGAAGGGAGACCTTATCTCTCTCTACAACTACCTGCAAGGAGGGTGTAGGGAGGTGGGGGTCTGTCTCTTCTCTCCGGTAACAAGCAATAGGATGAGAGGAAATGGTTTCAAATTGTAGGGAGATTTAGGTTCGATATCAGGAAGTATTTCTTTACTGGAAGGGTAGTCAAGGCTGCCCAGGGAGGTGGTGAAGTCACCATCCCTGGAGGTATTTAAAAGGCATGTAGATATTGTGTTTGAAGACATAGTTTAGAGGTGGACTAGGCAAGGTTAGGTTGTGGTTGGACTCGATGATCTTAAATGTCTCTCCAACCTAAATGATTCCATGATTCTGTCATGGATTTTCAGCACAGATCCGGCATGGGAGTATATAAACTTAAGAGAAGCTGCAGAAGGAGGTTCATGCCATTTTGTTTGGTGTGGACCACACATCTTATGAAACACTCTTTGTGTGTGAAGATAAAAGCACAAAAAACCCAACATTGATGACATTGATGACATCAAAGCTGAAGCTTTGATGCACTAGCACTAAGATTGAATTCTCCTACAGCAGCAACTGTGCAATGGAAAATCTCCCCCACAATACATTAGCAAAAAGTTGTAAATACGATCATCAATGCTAGAGGGGTTGATAGAAAACAAAGGCAGATATTAAGAAACATGCAGAAAAATTTTGCATAGGTAGACTTTCTAATTTGACGCAAAACTTCAGAAGTTAAGGCTCTTCTGAAAATCCAAAACACAACCACATACCAGTTCAGCACTTGGAGAGCTCTTGTTTAGTGTTTGTTTGTAAAGGTAACCCCATCATTTCCACCATGACTGCAGCCAGCACTGAGGACTCCATTTTTTATAGAATGCATTAGGTTGAGTTGATATCATTGCATTTTGGAAGCTACTTATGTTACACACTTGTGCCTGACACATATGGGATCAGCAGAAGAATTTGTATCTGAGATCAATGTTATTTGGGTCCTGATACATTTACTGGTTCCAGGTGAAGTCTCCGTGAGTTATTCCACCTCTTTCTTGATAGGCACTTTGCAGATTGAACACTGCTTTCAGAAACTGTGTTGTCTTGCTTTTGAGATAGATCCCTAAAACTGATGATCATAGGGACCCTGCCAAAAAAGCTAAGAAATTTTATCTTTCCCAGGCCATTGTGGAAAAAAACAACAGAGGTGAGACTTCCCTCTCTAGCAATCCTAATTAATTTATTACATGGATGTGCCCCATTTACCATTCTTAATTACAAAGTTGATATAAACATCCCATGATGCCACAGTGTACACTATTCAATTCTTTCTTTGTACAAAAAGATGTAAGAAGGATGAGGAATTAATCACTGTTGAAAAATTGTGGAATAGCACTTTCAAAAAGACTAAATGGTTACCATGCCATCAGGAAAAGAAAGGGTGAGGGAGGAAAACCATTTTAAAAGTTTGTCAAGCAAAGGCAAAGTTAAGCAGCTTTAATTATAATACCTTTCATTGACTTTCCTGTGGTAATACCTGGGAGCCCTAGACTTGGGCTGGTCTCCACCCTCCCTGCACTGCACTCATTTCTAAATGACGTACTTACATAACAAAAGTCCATGTTGTCAAAGTTGTTTTCAAGTCACCTTGGAAAGAGGTGGAGAGTCCTAGAGCCACTATACCTACAGCATCTCGGGCACATTATTCTTGTAAAAAATAGCATTGTTTTAAAAAAAGACATTTTTGTAATGAACTTGTGTTATTACAGCAAACTTAATCAGCTGTAAGATTTTTAGAGCATTAGATGAGATTGTCATTAAAAAAAGAATATAACAGGAAAACAGTACTTAGTTGGGGGGTTTGTTTGCTTGTTTGTACTTTGCTATTTTTATAACCACTTAATCTGTTCTGGTCTTTTATTAATTCCACCTAATATGCAGTCCTGAGGAAGGGCACCATTTGAAGAATGGATTCAGCATTACTTTAGCTCCATCAAATGTTATGGGCCAAATCTGCATGTTGGCAGATCTTCAGTGGACCTCCGCCAGTTTATATTCAGCTGAGTATTTGACCCAGTTAAAAGCTTGATTAATACCATATTGTGTTCTTACCCCAATGCAAGTCACTTTTCCACAGAACTATCACTTATCTGCTAAAATGTTGGGGTTTTTTTTCTAGGAAAAAGAGATAATTGACTAAATTAATTTTAAGAAGTTTGGAGGCATTATACCTTCTGTTGACAAGTAACTGGCAAGTAACAAGCCAAGTCCGTTGCTTAAAATAAAGGAACATTTTACAGTAATAATTGCCACGGACAATGCTAACCTAGTTTATACTAAAAGATAAAAGCAGATATACCTCACAATTGCATTCTACTCAGTATTGTATAACTGAAAAATCTTCTCACAAAAATATTAAATGTTTGTGTAAGTCCTCTAGACACTTTATCACAGAGTTGTTTTGTTTGTATACAAGTATAGGATATTCAAGCAAAAAAGTCAAGTATCACTTGTATAATGCATTATAAAACCACTCATTATACAGATGCAGATGTGAAGCTTAGGAACATGTTTTCATGATGACTTGGCAGCACTAGGTTAGTGGTTGGACTTGATGATCTTAAAGATATGTTCCAAACAAAATGATTCTATGATTATTATAATTATCAAAACATCATTTTGAATGACAACAATCTTCCTCCTATTGTTTAATGCTTTTCTTAATCATCTCTTTGGGAGGAAAATTTAATAAGAGCAAGATTTTAATGTCTGTTGTCATCTCAATGCCTTTTTATTGAAATTTTTTTGCTTCTGCTATATCCCTTTGAAATTTTTATTTCCACCTCTGTATTCAAGATGGAATAGATGGAATAGCCAACTGTCTAATTCCATAAGGGCTCTATAATTCTTTAATTGCACTGCTTTACAAACTACCATTTCTGATTGCTCTTGTACATTGAGCAGCTCCTTCCACTGATGTGCCTACAGTGTGCCAGAACCATGAGCACTCACAATATTTATAGCCTATCCAAGAGTTATCACTTGAAACTTTCCCCAGAGATTGTAAGAACTTAACTTCTGCATTGAATTTAAGATGTCACTGGAGAAAACACTGGAGCCTTATGACTGTAACTCCATTCTTCCATGAGGCACGTATGAGTGAAAACTCAATATGAAAAGTAAACATGGTAATTTTCTGTGACTTTCTTTGCTGGTGCACTGTAACTAATTTCATCAAGTGAGTTATCTAACCCCTTAATATCTTCTAGAAAATTTGAAGAAGTGAAGTAATTAATTTTTGTGTGGTGCTGACTCCCTATTAGTTTGCCTTCAATTCCATTGTAAGAGAATGGGTTTCATAAAAAAAAATCATACTCATAGGTTGATAGAACTTCTATGCTGAAATGTACTGTTGGTTTTGAGGTTATTTAAATCAGCTTAACTTTTAGGCAGCATAGGAAGATAATAAGATTTTATTATTTATAAGGACCAGTTCAGGCTGCTTGATGTAGCTTGTAACTTATCTTTTAGGTCAAGTCTCCACAAAGAAATGTCTTAACTACTGTAAAAATTTATTTAATAACTTTGAAGATTTTTTTAAAGTTTTTTTCTTAGCTCTCAAGAAAAAGAACTATTAAATCAGTCCAATCAGTTTTCTTAATCTTCAAAATAGTCTCTAAATATACACATCTTTAAAAGTAGCAAAGTAGGTAGACAGGTGTCACACCACTACCTTACAGATGAGTAAGTAACACCAATGAATCTACATAAAGCACCTGAAAGGTGAGAAGAGTGAGACTTAGTAACAGCGTTAGAAATCAGAAATCTTTTACATCAAAGTTTGCCTGCAAACACGTGTATCTGTGGCTGTAGCCTTTCTGTTATTCATTAAGGTCTGACCCATTGTCCCCATGAAGTGAATGGAAATACTTCCACTGCAGTCCTAACTGGAAAGCACAGTTTGGGAAAAGTGCCTGCAGCCACACTGAATAGGAAAGCTGGAACAGTTTCAGCAACAGAAGCTGCATAGCCTGGTTGTCAAAGAAACACCCGCTGATTATATCACCAGTGGGTAATTTTTCTGGGGTAGAAACAACAGGGCTATTCAAGCAGCAATTACATACACTTCTGCAGATATATCTGGATAAGAAGGGACAAAATCTCTAAGGTCACAGCTTGCCAAATTGCCTTTTGGACCCTAAACACTTGTTCCTATGCTTCTTCTGGAAGAAAAAACAAGGCACTTAGGGATGGGCCTATGCAGAAAATAAAAATCTTCAGTTTCACTATCTAGAGCAAGCATTAGAATTATGTATTTCAGTCTCATAGGAAATAAAAAAATATGGACAAACATGCTAATATTTGCTAAAGCAAAGTTGGCCATTGCTGGGCAAATGTCTTTTTCTGGTCCATAAGCTTGAACTGCACATAGTGCAGACAATGATGGATGGAGAAAACTGATAACTGGGTCTAAGTTTCCCAAAGGAGCAATTTTAAGAAAAGATTGCACCCAGCTTCAATGCATGGCTGAGTGAGTACCCATAGGAGAAAGCAGTCAGCTTTATGGAGTTTCCTGGCAGATGAGTAGGTCATCAAGCAAAAACCAGCAATTCTCCAACTGGGAGTTCAGTACAATATACAGAAAACAAAGATCAAATCCAGGAAAGGATTAGGAAAACATCCTCTATTGTGGTTTTGTGTGGCAAGGTTCTAGCGGAGGAGTGAGGGAGACTGCAGGGGTGGCTTCTGCAAGAAGCAGCTAGAAGTGTCTGTTAACCCTGACAGCATAAATACCTGCCTGCTCAAGGCCACACCCGCCACTGACCAAGGCCAAGCCCATCAGCAATGGTCTGGGAATCATATTTGAGAGGAAAAAAATCCCCAATCTTTCTCTCCAGTGCCTGGAGCACTTCCTCCCCTGCAGCCTGTGGAGAAGACCATGGTGCAGCAGGTTGTCCCCCTGCAGCCCATGGAAGATGGTGGGGAGCAGGGACCCCACCTGCAGCCCATGGAGAGGCCCCATACTGGAGCAGGTGGAGACATACGGAAGACGCTGTGTCCCACGTTGGAGCAAGTGCCTGGCAGGACCTGCAGCCCATAGAGAGAGAGGGAGGCCCATGCTGGAGCAGGTTTGCTAGGGGGCTTGTGACTCTGTGGGACAGGCTGAGGCAGTCTGGGCCTGAGAGTCCTTCTGTGATTCTATGACTGCACCCCATAGCAGTGACCCACGCTGGGGCAGCTGGCGAAGAGCTGAAGTCCTATGGGAAAGGATTCTTGTTAGAGAAGTTCATGGAGGACTGTCTCCCATGGGTGGGATCCCACACTAGAGCAGGGGAAGGGTGTGAGGAATACCCCCTCCTCTGCTAAGAAGGAAAACAACTTGTGAGGAACTGACTGAACCTCCACAGACACACACACATACAACCTGCCCTCTTCCTGTGCCACCTGTAGAGGGGGGGAGAGAAATCATGAATAAAGTTAAGTCTGGGGATGTGTTTTAAGATTTGGATTTACTTTTCATTATGCTACTCCGTTTCACTGTGTGTCAAGTCTGTTTTGCCCGTGACACTAACTGCAGAATGATCTCTCCCTGTCCTTATTTCAACTCCTAAGCCTCTCAATATATATTTTGTCCCCTGTCCAGCTGAAAAGAGGAGTGATAGAGCGACTTTGGTGGGCATCAGCCAGGGTCAAACCACCACAAATGTCTAAAGACATTTCCATAGATTTATTAGAAAAGAACAAGATGAGGCAGATGAGGCAGCCTTGAAGTGGATCTAAAATGGTCTATTACAAAGATAATTATAAGCTAAGTTATTCAAAACTAAAACGTGTGTGGCAGTGTAAGAGTATAAAAATGAATCCAGCTTATGAGGTACTGTTGGACAGCTGCAACCAAGGATAGTTTCTTGATGTGCACTGGCAGCTATATTTTCACTAAGTAGAATAAATCCCCTCCCAGTGAAACTTTCCTTCCCTACTCCTGCTGTTTGGAACCTACAGCTAACACAGTGGTCTACAGTGTATCAGTACAGGCAGAAATAGAGACATCCAAGTACTCACTGGCACCCAGGACATTTGATAGCATTTCCTAAGGGTATAACTAAATCACACCTTTTTCAGGTTTGGCCTTGTCAAGATCCAGAGAGTTACAAAACAGCTTCCACAACCACTGTCAGCATTGATAGGAGCAAATACCACTAATCAATAGGATTGTTTCAGTTTCTGACAAGAGTTAATATTTTTTACTAAGGCATGCAATAAGATTTGATCAGGAATTCTGGGACAATTCGAAGTATGGGATTTAAGTGACACTCAAAGAATCACATGTTTGCCTTGGAAGGAACTTTAAAGATCACAGAAACAATCATAGAATCAATCAAGTTGAAGGGACCTGTAACGGTCATCTACTCTAACCTGCCTGCAGTAAGCAGGAACACCTTTAACTAGATCAGGTTTCTCAGAGCTTCATCAAGCCTGACCTTGAATAATAGCTCCAGAGATGAGGCCTCCACCACCTCTCTGGGCGACCTGTTACAGTGTTTCACCACCTCATAGTGAAGAACTTCTTCCAAATGTGTAATCTAAACTAGAACAGGGTAAGTTTAAAACAATTGCCCCTTATCCTATCACTACATGCACTTACAAACAGACCTTCCCCAAATTTCCTGTAGGTCCTTCTCAGGTACTGGAAGGCTCTTACATGGTCTCCCCTGAGCCTTCTCTTCTCCAAGCTGAACAAGCCCAACTCTCTTAGCCTGTCTTCTTAGGAGAGGTGCTCCAACCATCTGATGATCCTTGTGGCCCTCCTATGGACTTGCTCCAAGAGGTCCATGTCCTTCTTGTGGTGAGAGCTCCAGAGTTGGACACAGTACTCCAGGTGGGGTCTCATCAGAGCAGATTAGAAGGGAAGAATCACCTCTCAATCTGCTGGCCACGCTTCTTTTGATGCAGCCCAGGATCAAATTCGCCTTCTGGGCTGCAGTTGCACAGTGTTAGCTCAATGGTCTAGTTCCAAGCTACCTGCCATGGGCAGGGACACCCCTCTGCTAGACTACATTGCCCAAAACCTCAGCCAATCTGGCCTTGAACACTGCCATGGAGGGGGTGCCCACAACTTCCCTGGGTAACCTCTTCCAGTGCCTCATAACCCTCACAGTGAAGAATTTCTTTCTGATGTCGAATCTAAACCTACCTTCTTTCAACTCAAGGCCATTACCCTATCCCTTCAGTCCCTGAGACTCCCTCTCCACCTTTCCTGTAACCCCCTTCAGGTACTGTTAAGGCTGCAATAAGGTTTCCCTGGAGTCTTCTCCAGGCTGAACAAGCCCAACTGTCTCAACCTGTCTTCATAGCAGAGGTGATCCAGCCCTCATATCACCTGTGACCCTCCTCTGGACTGACTCCAACAATGAATATTCTGATTCTGTGCTCAAACATGCACTTGTAATACCTGCATAAGCACTCCTTTGGAAAGTTTGGTTTAAAAATGTTATGTTTTTTATGTTAACTGAACTGTTTTTCTCCTCAAATTTATCAGAGATTCTATAGACATCTTCCCATGAAAGAACCATAAAAATTGGAGGTATGTGGCTCAGGCTGCATTGTTCTGCTACAATTTTTTTCAGATGTGACAAAGCTGGAAAAGGTCCACTCATGCATCCACATTTACACTCTGAATCCATCTTCACAGATGAGATGATCCAATGACAATAATTACAATATTGAGAGCTCAACATTGGGTTACTCCCTATTTCTCTTGAGAAAAGCAACAAAAGTAAGGCAGATGCTAGATTCTTCAGAGAACATTTCTGTAACTTCTAGAAGTATGGTATACAGGGCAGAAGTGGGGAAAAAAGGTGTCTATGATAGCCATAAGCAATTTTTTTTACATTTATGAACTCCATACTTAATATAAAGCAGTTCACAGTATCAAAATGCTCACTGTGACCCATGTAGATAGCAGCTATAAACATTAGCAAGGAGCAATCCATCCTAAAAAGCCTTTGTGTAAATACCAGTTTTTCAAGTTTCCCACAGATTTCTGTAATTGACATATTTATATGCCAGCATTGTAAACTCACTAAAAAAAGTAGTAACTGGCAAAAGAAAGAAGCTGTATGCGAGCATATTCAAAGTTTCCATTTTGAAGAGACAACTCCAATATGTGAGAATTCAAAAAGGTGGTTATAAAGGCCTGCTTACATGATTGGGAGCAGACATTGATGCCAAAATTAAGAAACAGCAATGGACTTAGGTCTTCATTTCTCCTCTTAATCCAAATGTCATTGTAATTTTTGGATGTTCTCATTGCAAACTAGTAAAGACAAAACCAACAAAACAATAAAACAACCCCCCATCAAACCATGCCACAAAATCCTCCCAGGGACAAAGCAAACATGCTTGTCTAGGGAGCACCTGTTAACAGCAGATTTGATTTTATATCATCTAAGCTTTAATACCCTTTAGTTTCAGTCCTCTGAACAGTGTTGAAGAAAACCATTGTGTTTCAATCGTAACTACACACGGAATATGCGGGTTCATAATTGGCCTGTAATTGCAGAATAGAATACAATTTTCCTCCACTATGAGGCATTTCAGCTAGATATTGTACACACATTCTACTAGAAATTCATTTACAAGGTGGTATTTATGAAACACCTGTAAACTCCATTTCAAAATGAGCTATGCTAACCTCTTTAGGGAAACAAGCATCTGTATGTAAGGGTGTGCTGACAAAGAACCAGACACAGTCCAAAGCAGAGGCTAGGGATACAGCAAGAAAGAGCCTTATACTGCCTCACTCACAATTCATATTCCCCTTTGAGAACTTCTAGGTTTGACTGTGAGTGGCTGGAATGAGGTGCAGAGAGTTAGCAGAGGGACTGTGGCGGGCCTATGGGGGTACAACTCCCAGACGAGAGGCACCAAAAGCTCAGGGTCCTCCTGGTAGATTTCTAGACCCCATTCAGACATTCTTTATTGCCCACAGCCACCAAAATTACCCGAGTTTCCTACATTTTAGAAACCAGGTGGCACCACTTGGTTTAAACATAATGGCTTCCACTTTAGAATATAACAAAACTGAACAACGTGTACTGTTCACAAAGACCATGTCCTCCAAGGATACAACATGCTCCATTTTCTATGAAACAAGAAGTATACCTACCCATGTGCAATTACTGTCTGTAATCTTAACTAGCTGAACAGCACCTAGAAAAGTCCAATTAAGAGAATGAGTTTTACATTCCCAAGTAGTTCTCAAGCACTGTACAATCATGCCATCTGCTGGGCAGAAAATTTTAGCTACCAGCAGAAACTTTTGAGGAGCCTGGGAAGTATTTTCTGAAAGCATGCTACAGTCCTGGTAACTGAATTTTTACAGCTTTTTTTTTTCTTTATTTCTAAAAGCTCATAGAGGGGCCCTAAACAAAAATCAGTGTCTTTAAAACACTTAAGTACAATTCCACATACAGCCAAGCACAAATAGTAAATTAAATGCAAAAGGTTTCCTAAGAAAGTGTTCAATTTCTCCACCAACCATCCTTTTCTTACTGTGTTCTCAGCAATAACAAAGGCAGATGCTCCTGAAGAAATTAGCTGAAATAAATTTGGTCATGGGAGTAATTTGATATCCATTGGGTATGGCTTTGAAGTTAAGGTTTGGTTTTGGCTCTGTCATGACTTTGCACAGCCAGACTCCTTAAATTTTCCTGGCTTTCATTTCCCTCTATTTTAGTATATACAAAAATATAATACAGTGCATATGCGTATATATGAAAAATACAACACAATTCATCTATGCATGGCAACTTTGATTCTGGAAGTTTTTGGTTAGCATTTCAGTTACATAAGGAAAGCAAAACTCCATGTACAAGTAAAGCAAAATGATCTAATTAAATGCTGCCAACCTTTTCCCCACATTTAAATATTGTCACATCAGTCAGCAATAAACCAGCGGGGGGTAAAAAAGCAAAGCAACTACAGTGTTTATACTCCCACCTTTGCCTAGGCCTATTTAACCATACACTGGAGAAGACTCCAAGGAAGATGCCAGTGGGCTTTGCAGCTTTAGAACATGGGATCATAGAACAGCCCAAGTTTGAAGGAACACTGAAAGAGCATCTTGTCCTACCTTTTGTGGACAAGGGAGTCTAGATGAGATGATCTAGCACCATGCTCAATCCATCCTGAAATTCTACCATGTCCCCAGGAAGGCTGTTCCAGTTTACTCCCTACATAGAAATAAGAAAAAAGGGAGAAAAATAGGCACGCCCCTCTGCTAACCTACCAATGCCTAAATCATAGTCATCTGAGCCACTGCCACAGTCATGGTACAAGCCTTAGCATTAGGGCTAATATTATGCTACAAGCAATCTGCAGGAAAAAAAACAGGAGTCAGTCCTGTGAAACTCTTCTGATCATGGAATCCCCCAAAGCACTAAAATTTGTCCATTTTTCCAAACTGCTTATCATTCAAAAAGCAATCTTCTCCCCAGTTCATACAGTGTCCTAAGTGCCATAACAAGCTAATGCAGGCTCCTTAGGAGAGGGAAAAAAAAACAACCCAGCAAAACTTCATTTTCTCCCTTCTCTTTTCTTGCAGGAGACTGGGTACTTATGAGCAACTTCGTTTCTACCCTTATCTGGGCATTCCATACCAACAGTCCTTTGGTTCCTTATTTTGATAGGCAAATGTTCTTCAGGAATGAGACAGGTAAGCTCCCTCTTCCCAAAACAGGGAAGGTTATAAACAGCAGATAAATTTTAAGGGTTTAGCTAGGTCCTCCTCTGTTGTATCCCTTGCCTCTTACAGCGTTTTTTTCCAGCAGACATCTGGGAAGTTGAAGACCCGCACAAGTACAAGTAGAAGCTAACATGAGACTTCACACAGCTGGTTACAGAATATTTTATCTATCTCCTCATCCTGGTTGGGTGGTCTATAACAAAGTCCCACCATTATATCTGTCTTGTTGGCCTTCCCCTTGATTCTCATCTATAAACACTCAGCCCTACTGTCGCTATGGTTAAGGTCTATACAGTGGATGCATTCCCTAACATACAAGGCCACACCACTGCCTCTCCTTCCTGCCTGTCCCTTCTGAAGACCTTATACCCATCTATTTCAGCATTCCAGTTGTGTGAATCCTCCCACCAAGTTTCTGTGATGGTAACCATATCGTAGTTCCCCCCCTGCACAGTGGCTTCCAGCTCCTCCTGTTTATTGCCCATGCTATGTGCATTAGTGTAGAAGCACTTCAGTTGGGCTAACGGCCTTGACACCTTTTTGCAGGGAGAAGGCTTAAGTCCTACCTGGCCATTCTCACGAGCTTGCACGGTTACCAACCCATCATTAGCCTTTTCTTCTTTGCCGCTGTATGGACCTCCATCCCCAACCTCCACTGAGACAGCAGTCCGATGAAGCTCACTAGTGTACCATCCCACAAACACTTCACCAGCAGGTTTCTCTCTAGTGAGTACAGACGCATCCCCTTCCCCCTTCAAATCTAGTTTAAAGCTCTTTCTATGAGCCCTGCTAATTCTTGTCCCAGGGTCCTTTTCCTCCTTTGGGACAGGTATACCCCATCAGTTGCCAGCAGACCTGGTAATGTCTAAGTCAACCCATGATTAAAGAACCCAAAGCTCTGCCTATGGCACCAGTCTCAGAGCCAGGCATTGATGTGCTGGCTCTTCCTGTGTATCCCTTCATAATTCCCTGCAATTGGTGGGATAGAGGAGAACACTACTTGTGCTCCCAATCCCGTAAGCAGACCTCCNGCTCCCAATCCCGTCAGCAGACCTCCCAAGGCCTTGAAGTCCCTCTTCATTGACCTCAAACTATTTGACGTAATTTCATCATTGCCCACCTGAAAAATCATTAATGGGTAGTAATCTGAGAGTTTAACTAGGGCAGGGAGTTTTTCCCATACATCCCTAACCATCGCCCCAGGGAGGCTGCAGACTTCCCTGTGGGATGTCTGGCCAGCGTAGTGGGCTCTGTTCCACTCAGAAGGGAGTCACCCACAACAATGACCCTCCTTTTTTTCTTGTAGGAGGCAGTCAATGTGTGGAGCTGATCAAATCACCATAGATAGCCCTCTGGGATGATCTTCATTTACCTCCTCAGTTACCTGTCCCTCAAGTTCTAGTGCCCCATACATGTTATGTAATAGCAACTGGGAGGGGTGTGAGGGAGACCAGGAGGTACAAATAGGAACAGTGAAGTCATCAAAACACTTTGGCTTCGTGCCACAATTGTTATGAAGAAGAATACAGCAATATTTAATCTTGCTAAAGCCAAATCTGATCATGTTCCAGTTTCTTAANTTTTTCTTGTAGGAGGCAGTCAATGCGTGGAGCTGATCAAATCACCATAGATAGCCCTCTGGGATGATCTTCATTTACCTCCTCAGTTACCTGTCCCTCAAGTTCTAGTGCCCCATACATGTTATGTAATAGCAACTGGGAGGGGTGTGAGGGAGACCAGGAGGTACAAATAGGAACAGTGAAGTCATCAAAACACTTTGGCTTCGTGCCACAATTGTTATGAAGAAGAATACAGCAATATTTAATCTTGCTAAAGCCAAATCTGATCATGTTCCAGTTTCTTAATTGCACAGGCAAAACGGAATAAAGGAAACTAATTTATTACATTACACCACAGATGCAGTGAAACCAGAGTCGGGTAATGAGAAGCGCAACCAGATCTTAAAACATATTCCCCCACCTCTCCCTTCTTAGCAGACGTCACTTTATTCATGATTTCTCTCCCTTCTTTCTCCCCCTCCCCTTGCCCCCCACCCCCCTCCCGCCATTGTGGCACGGGGAGGAGCACAGAATGGGGGAATGGGGTTTTGGTTAGTTCCTCATGAGTTGTTTTCCTTCTTGGGGGGGGGCATTCCACACACCCTTCCCCAACGTGGGGTCCCACCTATGGGAGACAGTCCTTCACAAACTTCTCCAACATGAGGCCTTTCCTGTGGGGCTTCAGGTCTTCACCATCTGCCCCAGCGTGGGTAACTTCTATGGGGTACAGTTGTAAAATCATAGAATGTCTCTCAGTCTCTCAAGCCCAGACTGCTCCAGCCTGGTACTCCATGGAGTCACAAGCCATCCTCTCAGCAAACCTGCTCCAGTGTGGATCTCTTTCTCTCTCATCTCTGTGTGTCTCTCTCTCCATGGGCTGCAGGTGCTGGCAGGGGCTTGCTCCAACACAGGTCATAGCATTTCTGTATGTCCCCACCTGCTCCATCCAGTGTGGGACCTCTCCACGGGCTGCAGGTGGGGTCTCAGCTTTTTCCATGGGCTGCGGGGGGACACCTGCTCCACCATGGGTTTCTCCACAGGCTGCAGGGGAATCTTTCTCTCTGGCACCTGGGGCGCCTTCTCCTCCACCCCTCTTCACTGACTTTGGTGTCTGCACAGTTTCTTAGACCTTCTCATTCCCTTCTCTGGTGGCAAAAAGCAGCTGCTTGTGGTTTTTTTCCTCCTAAATATGATTCCCAGAGGTGCTATGACTATCATTGCTGGTGGGCTCAGCTTTGGCCAACAATGACTCCGACGTTGAGGCACCTGGTGTTTACTCTCTCAGGCCTACAAAAAGCTTCTAGTTGCTTCTTGCAGAAGCCACCCTTGCAATTCCCCCCTTCTCTACCAGAAACCAGCTATGCAAAAATACGACAACCTTCTTGAAAAATGGCACATTTTCCAGCTTCCAGTCAATTGGGACCTCTCCAGATTCCCAAGACCATTGAAAAATAATTGCCATTGTCTTGCAATGACATCAGCCAGTTCCCTGAGTACCCTGGAATGAATGCCATTGAGGTTCATGGACTTATATAGATCCAGGTGGAGCAGGAAATCTCCCAAAAGTTCAGGGTTCACTGCGAATTTATCATTACCACAGTCACAGTCCTCTAACGCAGGGCATCTGGAATCCCAGAGCCCGTCACCTGTGTTGAAGACAGAGGCAAAGAAGGCATTAAATGTTTCTGCTTTTTCTATGTCCCTGTAAGTAAAGTGACCATTCTCATCCAGTAGTGGACCAATGTTCTCTCAGATATAAACAGCTATCATCCACTTCCATGAGAATTTCACATTAGCTTGTGAATGAAAAGGCTGAGAAGTAGTACATCGATATACAAATCAACACAGTTCTGGTTATTTTTACAGCTGTATTATTCTATTGCAGTAAACATAACCCCACAAATTTCCTGGACCGGTTCCATCTCACATTTTGATTCCACATCCATAATTCATCTCATCTAAGTTTGTTTTCCCATATTTTCTTTTACAATTGACATCTGCTTTACAAAGAAATTACTACTTGTGTATAATACAGTTGGCAACAGGAAATAATAGTAATTAATAATGCTTAGATTACTGCTAGGGCACAAGCAGTTGGTTGCAACCTGGAACAGTTTCCGTATGAACACTGCCAAAATGGCGTATCTAAGCAGATCATACATCATTGTGGATCATAGAATGGTTTGGGTTGGAAGGGACCTTAAAGATCACCTAGTTTTGACCCTTCTGCCATGGACAGGGACACCCTCCACTAAAACAGGTCACCCAAAGCCACATTCAACCTGGCCTTGAAATCTTCCTGGGAGGGGGCACCCTCAACTCCTCTGGGCAGCCTCTTCAAGTGTCTCACCACCCTCACAGTGGCTATTTTTTTCTTTGTAGCTGATCTAAATCTACCTTCCCTCACCTGAAGTCCATTATCCCTTGTTCTATAACTTCATTCCCTGATTAACGGCAACCGCCCATCTTTCCTGCAGGCCCTGTTGTGGTTTTGAGTGGCGGGGTTCTGGTGGAGGAGGGGGCTGTGGGGGTGGCTGCTGCATGAAGCAGCCAGAAGCTCTCTGCAGGGCCGACAGAGGAAACACCAGCCGGTTGAAGGCTGGACCCACCACTGACCAAGGCTGAGCCCATCAGTCATGGTCACAGTGCCTTTGTGAATCACATTTAACTGAAAAAAACCCCACAAGCAGTTGCTTTTTGCTGCCACAGAAGGGAGTGAGATGTAAAACTCTGTAGACACTAAGGTCAGTGAAGAAGGCATCCAGTAAAGGTGGGAGATTCTCCCTGGCCCTCATTCTGTTATTAACGTATTTATAGAATTTCTGCCTGTTATCTTTTAGAGAAGTGGCCAGATTGAGCTCTAATTGGGCTTTAGCACTCCTTATTTTCTCCCTGCATATCCTCACCTCAGCCCTGTAGTCCTTCTGTGTTAACTGCCCCTTCTTCCAATAATCCTACACTCTCCTTTTCTTCCTGAGTACTAGCCAAAGCTCTCTGCTCAGGCAGGTTGGTCGTCTTCCCCACCAACTTGGCTTTCAGCACATCAGGATCGCTTGCTCCTGCACCTTCAAGACCTCATTCTTGAGGAGCGCCCAGTCTTCCTGCGCTCCTTTATCTTACAATACTTCCTTCCAGGACACTCTATCCACTAGGCTCCGGAACAGGCCAAAGTCTGCCCTCCTGAAGTCCAGGGTGGTGGTTCTGCCAACCCTCCTCCTTCCTTCTCCAAGAATTGAGAACTCTATCATCTCATGATTGTTGTGCCCAAGGCAGCCTCCAACCTAACCCACGAGTCCTTCTCTGTGAACAACAGGTCCAGCAATGTGACTTCTCTTGTTGGCTTACTCACCAGCTGCATCACTGTCTAAGAATTCCTGAAGGAAAGGTACAAAGCAGACAGTGACAGACTGTTTTCTATGGTGTCCAGTGGCAGGACTGGTGGCAACAGGCACAAATTGAAACACAGGAAGTTCCCTCTGAGCATCAGGAAATACTTTTACTGTGTGAGTAACCAAGCACTGGCACATGTTGCCCAAGGAGATTGTTGCCCAGGGAATGTCTTCTCTGGAGATATTCAAAAGACATCTGGAGATATAATTTATGCAAGACACTAAATGTCTTCAAAAGAAGGGAATAGTCCTGGTTTGATATCCCTTGCAGTGACATGTAACGTGAATACCATTTCAGTTATTCATCAAGATCCTTAAATTCCCTAAGTTCCCCTTTGCCCTTGTTAAATCTCCTTCAAACTTCTGTTTCTGACTTAATGCTCTTCTGTTTCTGACAATGCTTTTGAGAACTTTAGCTATTTGCCCTCATAGTTTCCTTTGTGTCTAATGTAGTTTTATGCTATTGTAACCCTTAAACTAGGTGTCAAATGCAGAAGCAGAGGAGGTGTTTACTCTCCATATCTGGTGGGCCAAGTTTTCTCGTTCCGAGAGTTTTCTAACATAAATATTTTAAAAATCACAAGGCAGCAGCTTGTAACCCTTCTAAAGAGTCTGGCTGTTTGCTTCTGGGTCCCGCCAAATAAATTATTTAACTGAAAAAGAGTAAAAAAGAACAGACCTCTGCACCCTTTCAAAGATAAAAATGTAACCTCTGAGTGCTGACTTGATTAGCCTTGCCAAAGGAAGACTGAGGAACACAAAGGGGGTCAGATCTCTTGCTATAAATACCTCAGAGAGAAAACAGTTATTCATGCTAAGAGACAATGCTGGCATGAGAACAACTGCATATAAACTAGTGGTGAATACGTTTAGGATGAATACTGAAAGCCTATTTTCATCCACTGGAGCAAAGAAACCCCAGAACAAGCCTTCCAAGAGGAGCAATAGCAGCACACAACAGCATACAAGTTCAAGAACAAGAGTATAACAGGACTGGACTCCGACACAGAAGATCCATTTTACTACCACATCCTTGTCTTCTGTTCCACACTATAATTCATTCCAGCAAAAGTTGAATGCTTTTCACTAATAGCTGTTGCATGTTACACCCATGCATAAACTTCACAATAGCCTGTAGTGATGAATGACAGTCAAGCATGCTGAATGAAAAATTACTGTCAGCCTGAGCCTCACAAAAAAGGTGTTACCATGCCTCTCCATGTTTCAGCTAGGATAGTTAATTTTTCTTCTAATAACTGGTATAGCCCTGTTTTGGATTTAGTATGAGAATAATGTTGATAACATACTGATGTTTAAGTTGTTGCTAAGCAGTATTTAGAACTATATCAAGGACTTTTCAGCTTCCCAGGCCCTGCCACTGAGGAGGCATGAGCCTTCCACAGGAAGTGCACAAGAAGCTGGGAGAGGACACAGCCAGGACAGCTGACCCAAACTGGCCAAAGGGATATTCCATACTGTGTGATGTCATGCTCAGTATATAAACTGGAGGGAGTTGGCTGTGGGGGACTACAGCTTGTGAACCTGCTGGGCACAGTCAGCGGGTGGTGAACAGTTGTGCTGTGCATAATTAGTTTTGTATATTCTTTTATTAGTATCATCATCATCATCTGTCCTATTAAACTCAACCCATGGGCTTTTACTTTTTCTCTCCTGATTCTCTCTCCCATCCATAAGGGAAGAGTGAGTCAAGAGTTGCGTGGTTTTAGCTGCCTGCCAGGTTAAATCAAACCAATGACATAGAATTTATCAGTCTCAGAATAATAATGATAAACCAGGTATAAAACTCAACATTCAGTGTATGGCTGACACATAGATTTGGTATTCAGAGAGCTATTTCAGCTGTGGGTTAGATTTCTCACCCCCCTCATGCTACTCTGGAAGTTTTTCCAATGTAGTCACTGTGGAAGCAGTTAGTGGGAATAGACATCTCAGAAAATGACATCATATATTTTTCCTTCTTACACTGAACTATGCAATGCAGACAAAAGGCACTTTCATGCCACTAAAACCGCAAATGAACTAGGAAAATCACATGCTTTAACTGGATTTGAACCACCAACCCAGACTCATGTGAAGTCAAATCAGTGAAAGAAAATGAACCTGCTTCAGCGTGCAACCTATTCTTCACCAGGGTTTTGATTATTAGCTGGTTTTGAATGCTAGAAGGTAACCTTCTTTCAGAACAGACTGCCCTGTAACATTGGGTTGTGAAATTTCACATTCTTGATTTTATTAGAATCTGAATAGAGGTGAGATCTGAAGAGCAGAGAAAATGACTATACAAAGAATTTATAGAACATTCATTTACATACTGGAGACTTGTTGATGCTTCTTTACAGTTTCAAGAAAAAGGCAAAAATTTTCACTAGTAGGCAAATCCAAGAAGGAAACAAAGTTTTAATGATACTGTTGGATACATGGAAACCGTTTAATTAAAAACATGGCTTTTAGCATTTTTGTAGTTTAACACTGTACGATTATAGCAGTACATTTACTAAGCAGGTTAATAGAGGCTGGCTAAATACACGTGTCAACTTGCTGCCATTAGTTATGAAACTGCATATACACATCTACCAAAATCCTTCAAAGTGCTGTATTAACTATTTAGTCTTGTATTTGCCATGAACATAAAGTTTCATTAATAACTTTCTACATACACTACACAATGGTACATACTGAAGTATTTTGCTTTGTGCATTTTTTAATTCATTAAAAGCAAAAGCACATGGCAATATACCATCCAAAGGAATGCATAATAGAAAATCTCCCTTAGAAACAGGGTAACTTCATTTTTCCCACTTACCAAGTAGAGCTAAACTCCCAGGAAACACCACCAGGAGTATTGGCAATTAATTCCTTATGCTCTTGAATTTGTCAGGCCTTGAGAAGGCACAAGGAATAAAAAATAAGGCCTTGAGTGGAAAGATAATCCATAGGGGAAAAAAGGACACTTTATTTTCAGCCCGAAGGCCAACACTTGGTCTCTA
Source organism: Zapornia atra (assembly GCA_013400835.1). NCBI lineage: Eukaryota > Metazoa > Chordata > Aves > Gruiformes > Rallidae > Zapornia > Zapornia atra. The sequence continues at coordinate 32,260 of VZTU01001168.1, forward strand.
ACAAGGCACACTAAAATTTAAGTATCATCTAGAGAGTGAAAAATACAGTAAAAAATTCCTCCTCATTTCAACGCTCACAACACATCAAATTTAAATCTAATTGAGATGTCGGCTGAAAAAGTTCACTGCATCCAATTGGCTGACTAGATCAGGCAACTGGGTTCTTGGTGCATCAAAGAATATTAAAAGCAAACATGTTGTCATGTTTCAAAAGGATCAAAGTTCCTAAAAGAAAGAACTGCATTCTTTTTTGGATGGTACATAAACACCATTTAAGTAGTATACCTGTGTCAGAAGAACAGAATTATTTGGTACTAATCAGAGGCACTTGCCTTTGTTGCTTCAACGGTAGCTACTTTGCTTTGGATTGCTTCACCTTTCTATACACATCCAGTGCCCACTGCTACTAATATACCACTTCCTGGTCCAAATACATTAAACTACAAATCTTTCTTTTCTCTCCTTCTCATCCCCACTCCCTTCTGTCTAAAGGGTATATACAAAATTCATAGTTAGACAAGTAATTTCATAACACTTTGGCTATGGTCACTGAATAACATTTCCATGGTCCTAACTCTTTAGGAAATAGGAAGAGAGTGCTGTTAATTAAAAACATATCATAATTTATACAGGACAAACCTGGAACCTTCTTACCATATTGATCAAACAGAGTTCCCCATTCTATTTAATCATTATTGAATAAAGGTGGATAAAAGAAATAAATCCTCCAAGTGGGTACAGTTACTAGTTAATCCGCTGGCTCAAGCACTGGCATGCCAAATTCAGCATTTATTCCTCAGGTTATTAATGTAATGTTGACAGCCACAGAACAAAGAAATAGAGGCAATTAAACTTTTCAGCACTGTCATGCTGAAGCTGCTTTATTACCATCTGTTCTGATATGTGGGTCTAGTACTGGTCTTTTTGGAATGAATGGGAATTACACAGAATACCTCAGCAGCTCACTCTCCCCACCAAGGATTCCACTGTAACCTACTGTAACAATTCTCTGTAAAGCCAACTAGCACTTTGTTATGCATTTAAAATACCAAATGTATTTAGAAAGATACAGACATATGTACAAGTGTGATGGTTGTAGAACTTATTACATAAAAGTTCTCAAGTAGTGAGACAGAGTAACAAAACAAATTCCACTCCCTTTTGGATTTCCTAACTCAAGAAACTACTAAAAAACATCACAAAAATATAACTCCTACAGATAAGAAAAAGCCAAAAAAACCCCACAAACCCAAAACACTAATAAAAAGGGGGCCAAAAGAATCTACAAATATAATTATGTATTTGGTAGGGGAACAAATGTTAACACCAAAACAGTATTGCAGAGACAGGAAATGAAAAGGATCTTGTCCCTGTAGGGCAAATTAAAAATATGAGACTCTATTGCCTATAGCAAGGCATAGACTATACACACTTTTACTTATGCAAACTAGCACTAAAGAGGCAAAGCTCAACAATGGTCTATTTTAAGAATAACCATATGACATACCAAGATCTGAGATCTACTATAAATAATCTTCACAAGTAAAAAATATATAAATTATAAAATTTTCTTCTTTGCTTTTCCCTCATTTTTCTTCTGTAATTATTAAAATACAGAATCTTCCCTGTTTATTTCTGTGGATAGAAAAATCAATAATAATAAAACCCCCAATTACAGAATAGATTTCCATGCAACTTTTTTTTTCTCCTACCACCTCTCCACTATTAATAATTCTTCATACTAAAAAAAGCTCAGCCTGCTTTATACTACATACAAAGCAATCTCCCTGAATATTCCACATTGCCACACCTTTCTTATCAGAAATCAACTTGCACAAACCTTTTATTCACATACATCTTACTCCTTCTCCATTCGGTACCTATCATTGATCACATAAAGATGAAGGGAAGAGCAAATAGTCTTCCTCAGACCATCAATCTCTTGAGAGCATATTTGCAAGGCCTGTATCTACCATTGATGCAACGATGGCAAGTGTCTTTGCAGAGGTTATACAAAACATTTTCTGCACAAAAAAGTAGCACAGCCTAGTGAGTATTTCTGCTCTGATAAATGGTGAGAAACAGCATGTGAAAATACATTAGAAACCCTTCAGAAGTTTTTCATTCATGCTTCATTCAACTATGGGCTACATGAGTTTGGGTAGCACCCAGATTCTTATGTTTTGTTCTTTGATATAAAAAGAAAGCAATGCTTTGTTAAGTCAAAGAAAAGTCTGAAGTCTTGCAAACACAATGCAGATAGATCATCCTCTGCTTTCCTTCTTGGGAATAACAAGGTCCAGGTGTTGCTGCTGAATAGGCCTTCTCCTTGTCACGATTTTCCTCCAGTGAAGTCAGTGAAGAGCTCTGAGTCGGGATGAAAAGGCATCAGATCTTCTTCTGGGATCCAATCATGACCTTTGATACAAAGTTCACAATGGCACTAGCAGGTTGCTCTGGATCATGCTCTGCAAATAGGTGGCATATGTTGTCTGTGGCACTGCCTTGCTTCCTGGCAACGAACCCAAATACTCTGCAAGGGCAACAATCACAATATATCAAAGGACAAGACAAGCACTGCCTCATTTCAGAAACCAAAAAGTTAACTGCAGAAGCCCAAAGCGCAGAGCAGACCCCAGCTGTTCTGATGGACAAGGTCCTGTGTGACTGCTAAACGTGGTGAGGCAGATGCACCAGCCAAGTCAGGAAGCTCCTCAGTGGCTCAGGATGGTCAGAATCAGGGAAGTAGACTTCCTCCTTCCTTCTATTCTGTCTATATTGCATCCTGTACTGTCTGACAGTCAGAAACACATTGATGACCCTGGGGATATATTTAATCTGATTGACTGCTGCTGTTTTCTTAAATGTCTTGGGGAGTCTGTGGTGCATCAGGAATTGCCTAAAGAGAGGTTTTGAGAGCCAACATCTCAATGATGAAGAAACAGGACTTAAGCCATCTATTTCTGTTCTTTTCCAGTAATGAGTACCTGAGCTCTCTCTGTTAAGAGTTGTTTTCTTTCAGTAAAAGAGTGACAACAAGGCTTGCCTTCAACAAAAAACTTTGCAATCCCCTAGTAATTATATGCTTATGCACTAGTACTACTGGGAGTGTTTTCATCTATGAACTGTGAGGGAATTTTTTTTTTTTTTAAGCTCTCAGTCTAAGTGAGACAAGTAAACTTGTGTTAATGCGACTGGACAAGCAGAACACAAAACTGAATAGGAAAAAAGTGTTTTCATTCTCGAAGCTTTAGTCAAATCACAGACCTGCAACCTAAATAAACCATGCTAGATCTGACTCCAGACATCCCACCATCTCATAATTATGCCCTTACTTGCAGAGGTGCAGATGAAGTAAAGAAAGTCTAATTACAGTGGGCAGAGAGACTTTTGCCTCCGAACACCTGCTTTCCATTCTACATATGTGACAAAGATAATTAAAAAACCTGAGATACTGATCACTGTGATCACATTACTAAAACATTCAGTTAAAAAAACTCAGACATGTATCCACTTACTTTGCAGAAAGGCCATCTTTCATCCACCTTGTCCATTAAGAAAGCAGTTAAAAAAAAAGGAGGGGGGAATGGAGAAATAAAAATTAAACCTATGTTAGTTTGGGTTTTTTTGTGCTCAACAACACAAATGACATACTAGAAATACTGCTTGTCTCCCTTACTTTCTGTCCTGTGGATCCAAAGCGCAGAAAATGACAGTGTTGACTGGATAATGTCGCCGAAAAAAGAGCCTGGACAGGAAAAAATAAAAGATTTAAGAATAGTGTAGATACTTAAAATTTGCAACAAAAAATGGATTTGAAAAAAAAAATTATGTTTAGTCTAAATTTAACTGGTGATAAAGTATTTTTGCTATCTCTGAGTGATTTGACTGCACCAACCTAATAAATCCATATTTAGAGGGGTATAATCAAGGTTTTGAATCGAAAGAAAATTGACCCTCAAGCAAATAAAGAGAACAAAAATCATAGAAAATCATCATACGGTTTGGGTCAAAAGCAACCTCAACAATCATCTAGTTCCACCCACACTGCCATGGGCAGGGACACCCTCCACTGGAACAGGTTGCACAAAGCCCCATCCAACGTGGCCTTGAACACTGCCAAGGAGGAGGCAGACACAGCTGCTCTGGACAACCTCTTCCACTGCCTCACCAACCACACAGCAAAGAATTCATTCCTAATGTCTACACTGCTTTAGTTTATCCATCTGATAAACAGCCCCTCTCCATCTTTCCTGCAGGCCACCTTTTAGGTACTGGACGGCTTCAATAAGGTCTCCCCAGAGCCTTCTCTTCTCCAGGCTGAACAAGCCCAACTCTCTCAGTCCATCCTCATAGGAGAGCTGCTCCAGCCCTCAGATCATTTTCGTGGCCCTCCTCTGGACTCATCCCATCCGATCAATATCCTTCTTGTACTGCAGCCCTCAGAGCTGCAGGTGGGGTCTCACCAAAGCAGAGCAGAGGGGCAAAATCACCTCCCTTGACCTGCTGGCCATGCTGTTCTTGATGCAGGCCTGGATACAGTTGGTTTTCTGGGCTGCCAGTGTGCATTGCTGAGACGTGTTCAGCTTTGTATCAATCAACATTCCCAAGACCTTCTCCTGAGGGATATTCTCAATTCATTCTCCACCCAGCCTGAGTTGTGCTGGGGATTGCCCTGACCTTGCACTTGCACCTTGTTGAACTTCATGCATTTTGCGTGGGCCCATCTCTCTAGCCTGTAAGGGGACATCCAGGTCCCTCTGGATGGCACCCCTTCCCCCGTGTGTGTTGACTGTTCCACACAGCTCAGTGTTCTCTGCAAACTTGCTGAGGGTGCACTCCATCCCACTGCCCATGTCACCAACCAAGATGTTGAACGGCACCAGTCCCCATACCAACCCTTTCGCAATGACACTTGTCACTTGTCTCCACTTGGACATTGAGCTGTTGACAAGTCTTTGAGTGCAACTGTCCAGCCAGTTCCTTATCCACTGCATGGTCCATCCATCAATTTCCATTTAGAGACAAGGATATTGCGTGGGACAGCATTCAAATGCTTTGGACCAGTCCAGGTACATGGCATCAGTTGCTCTTCCCTTATTCACCAACACTCTAACCCCATCATAGAAGGCCACCAAATATAAAAGGCATGATTTGCCCTTAGTGAAGCCATGTTGGCTGTCACCAACCACCTCCTTATTTTCCATGTGTCTGAGGACAGTTTCCAGGAGGATCTGCTTCACCATCTTGTCAGCCACAGAGGTGAGACTGACTGGTCTATAGTTCCACAGTCTTCCTTTTCTCACTTTTTAAAAATGGGGGCTATGCTTCACTTTTTCCAGTCAGTGGGAGCTTCACCAGACTGCCACGATGTCTCAGATACGATGGAGAGTGGCATAGCTGCTTCATCCACCAGGATGATTCCCTCAGGACCCGCAGATGCAACTCATCAGGTGCTATGGACTTGCGTACCTTCAAGTTCCCTACATGTTACCAAACCTGATCTTCTCCTACACTGGGCAGTTTTTCATTCTCCCAGTCCCTGGCTTCACCTTCTGTGACCTCGGCAGTGTGACTAGAACCCTTGGTGGTGAAGTACTTCAGACTGGGTAACCAGGTCTCCTGTTTGTTTCAGAGGGGGTCCACATTTCCCCCTCATCTTCCTTTTATCAGCGACTTACCTTTAGGAAGTGTTCTTGTCCCTGACATCCCTGACCAGATTTAATTCTATCAGGGCTTTAGCTTCCCTATCCTGGTCCCTGTCTGCTTGGACTGTTTCTCTGTATTTCTCCCAGGAAACCTGCCCTTGCTTCCACCCTCCTAGAGGCTCTCCTTTGATCACCTGAGGACTGCAGCATTACATATTGTGGCCACCACCGATGTGGAGGAGTAGCAGTGGGTAGGAGTCAGCAGGACATAGCAGGCTGGGGAGTTTCCTTGTAATGTCCTTAACAGGGGTACCAGGGAGGAAGCAGACTTCCCTGAAAGAAGGGTCTGCCTGGAGTATGAGACTGTGTCCCTCAGAGTGGAGTCACCTACAACTATAACCTTCCTTTTCTTTGTGGATATGGTCACAGGACAGGGGGTTGGGCCTTTCTGGCTTGGGTGATACCTCTTGTGTAGCTTGACTGCCCTTCAAGTAGCCTTTCACAGCCAGAGCCTCATACCTGTTACACAGAAGTACCTGGGGAGGTCAGGTGGGCAAGGAGGAGGTTTGTCTCCACCCTGAGCATGGATTTGCTTCCATTCACTCCTTACTTTTAAGCTACACCTTCAGCCTGGCAGTGCAAGGATACAGGGTTGCCTCCATCTTGGGCTTTGCTTATTGTCTGTTTCTGTCTCAGGGATGGCAGTAGGCTTGGCTTCACTAGTCTCACTCTTTCTCAGCCTCCCTGATGCTCCTTCACCTCTCTACTTCTACTCATAGCTCTGCCACTAGTCTGAGCAAATTGTTCAGCTGGTCACACCTTACATAGCCATTCTTACTACTAGCATCCATTCCCAGTGACAGGCTCTGGCACTCCCTGCAGCCTGAGAGCTGGGTGGCTGTGTGTTTCTGTGGAAGCTCTGTCTGGGTTGCCACATCCATTCTGGTAACTAGAATTATGAAATGTGTTTTTTCTAAGAACTGTCCGTTTAGATATTATGTCAGTGGGAAATGCAATTTCTTGGAACTTGTGAATAATACATTAAGTTTCAAAATATAAGCACTCCTAGGCATTATAATTTAAGGTTTTGCCCTTGCTGCAAACACCCGCAGACCCCAAGGAATTAAGAAATCTGGCACTTATTTTTAAAAAAAACAACCCTATAATAAATTAATCTTGTCCTTCATTTCTTATTTCCAGTTTTCAAATATAAAGACTTGTGGTAGCCTTAATAGCATTCAGTAAAATTTTACAGCCTATCCAAAGCACTATTTCAAATACTGGAGGCACACAGTGTCTGCTTAGGCCAAGTATGTTCAGCGATACTGGGCAAGAATACCATGAAGACAAATTATTCCACTGAATAGCCTGAATATCAAATACTGGCAAAACCATTGCCTCCCCTTTTCCTAAGAAATAACAACAATAAATAGATGCCATGGCAAAGTGACTCTCCAAAGGTAAAAGCCGTCATGTGGAAGTAAAGTCCACAGCTTGAAATTCTCCAGCTGACACTGTCACTGTCATTCTTCAGACAATTCTGTTATCCTCTGAGACAGAGACTGCAGAACTTAACTAGGAAAATCAAATCAATAGCAGCCAACACATGGGGGACAAGACTGGATATTGTCTTCCCATTCCTCTTTTGCTTACTTTCTTTGATTATCTGTCAGTGTGATTCCCTGTGCAGACACCTTGAAATGGACAACGGTTGAGATGGGAGCAGGATCTTGCATCAGCGTCAGGCTCAAGGCTTTCTGTACCGCCTGGTAGCCTGTGAGGGACTCCATCTCCACTGAATTCAGATACCAAACGTTACACGCTGCAATGGAAGAGGGGAAAGACTTTGAGAGGTCATTACCAAAAGGGTACCTTCTGAACAAAGCAAAATGTAAATTTTCCACCTTTGTAAAGCAAACATGGAAGACTGGCAGCAAACTATCAAACCTTCTATCTTCATAGTTTAAAACTGTAATTTTGGAGGTCATATGACTTCTCCTGTCCTTTTGTTTTTAATACCATTATATTTAAGCCAATGACTGCATTTATTACCCACAGATAACATTTAAATAAATACAAGAACGTAGCAGACAGAGAGGCCTTGTATATGTAGTACTACAGCAACGGCATTCCTGAGGGGAAAGAATGGGGATATTTTGTTTTTAAGTTCAATTACAGCAGTCAGTAAGAAAATACACATTTCTGCAGCATAAGTTCCACATTCTACACTCCCAAATACTATTTAAGCTATATTCAAAGGAAACCATTCACATGTTTGGCAAGACAAGAACATTTTTCAACCCACAAAGAATTGAGGGTTGCTGCAAAGCTCACTTCTCATTAATTCCATAGTGTTTTGTATGTTTAGTGATTTTAGGGCAAACAAAACCTCCACAATGAGAAAAAATACTGGCTTCGGTATTTTTAGGTCTATTCTTTACCTCAGCATGCACTTATTTTAAAAAAACCTATTCCTCTCCTAGAGGCGTAAGTAACTTCTTAAGTATCTCTATAAAATAGGAGCTAATTGGTTTCTGAGGCTACAAAATAGGGGGGGAGGGGTTAACCTGGTTTCTTATCAAATCTGCAACAAGCACTAGGAAAAGAAGTACTAATATTATACAGTGGTATTATAGTATGGTATGATAATGGTGCCCATAACATTGTACGGTATTATTATTATTATTATTATATAGTATGAATAGAATTATTCACATTTAAATACTTTGGGACTGTGTTATAAGTCAAATTTACCAGCAGATTAAGAATATTTTTTGAAACTGAAAAGCTGTCTTAGTCTCATTCTACAGCACAAGCAGAAACGATTACAGACATCTGTAGCTAAATGCTAGTACCAACAGACTTTGTGTTTTGGTAAAAACATTTGTGTAGTTATCCAGGGCAGAATTTACAACTCCAGCAGCTAACACATGCAAATTACCATGCTAATATTTCATTTGCTTAGCCCATTAGCTTGGCTTGCCAACCTTACTATGAAAGCAAAGATTAAATTTTATCTAGTAGCTTGGCTTTTCAATATGGCTATTTTGTAATCTGACTAAAAGCTCTCTCCTATGTCTAGCTACATAAAGTACACAGCTAAACATTGGCACTTTCAAAACAGCCAAGCAATTGTAGAGTTAAAGACCGCTTAAGCTTAAGTTTTATTTCAGTATGATCAGCCCAGTCAGTAACTGGGCTCTGGAGTCTGTCTGTGAAAGAAGAGATCCAGAGGTTTGATATATTTGATCTGTAAGTGCAAAATTTCCCAAGTATAATTGCACACTGGTGTGATAGTTTCAATAACCTTTGTTTGAATGAACTACTATACAATTCATGCAGAGAGGGGTTTAAGACAATGAATGGCAAGTTCAGTGAGGCCTTCTTCATTGAACAGCTTTCTGTCTTACCTATCCAAAACTGTAAATAACATTCTAAACCATAAGCTCTCCTTTACTTGCATTATTACTGTGTATGTTTGATACAGATCTAAAGCTCTTCATTATCCTGTGAGTCTTTCCCACCACAGGAAACTTCCCTTGTTTAACAGTCACACTCCTCACCACTTGTGAGACCCAGAGGAAGGGTTTCCCTTCCTCTTCTGCCACACACTGCATTTGTGTCAACTGACTGTGTTCAGGTTTTGTTTCTAAATGAACAGACAAGCATTTTGTCTATATTGCCCTTAATACAACAGTTCAAAAGCAGCCACCAAATACAGGAGATTCCTTTCCTTCTGTAGCACAAAAAATAATAAGCAGAACTTTTTTCCAAAGTGTTGGAAAGTGCAAAAACATCAGCTTAAAAAGTAGATTACAGGAAAGGTAATGAGAAAGGCTGAAAGATTTCTCATTTAAAAGTACTGTGCATGTTCTGATGGGGTGCTGAATGATAGAAATCCCACAGAAACCATACTCAAGTCTAGAAGAAAAGGAAGACAGCTGTGTCTGTCTGCAATGCAGCTGCCCTGCAGTGCTTCTTCACTTGTCTTCCACTGGTGGCATTCTGTAGTCATGTCTATGCTACCACTAACAGCTAGACAACGTGGCCATTTTGAGTAACCTCTGCTCATTTTGGACTGGGAACGTACTTTGTACAGAATGCTTAGTCCCTTGACTGTGTTAGTGGAAAGTGATATAAAGAAATGGGATTTATCTCGGGCAGAACATTTTTCTGCTGAACAGAAAGGTTAATAAAGCAAATTCTGTTCTAAGGAAAAACTACTTATCTGTATAGTTTCTAGTCTTCAACTGTCACTCTCTAGAAAGCAAAGGACTTTTGTTCAGCTTCTGCATTTACATAATGACTGCAAAGGCTCATTAGGTTTTTCAGACAGGCATAAAAAATGATCATTCTAGAAAAATGCAGCAGTTTTTTGCTTGTGGAGTGGGAAAAGAGTGGGGTGAAGCAGGACAGGGAAAAAGTTCATCTGCTTTGACTAAACTGCAGATGCTCACACGAGCTTGGATATTTGGAAAAGAAACAATTTACATGTTTGGGATTTGCACTTCAGTGTTGAACTCCACAAGTTGAATGTCTCTAAGACTGCAGAGAAACCTCTGAAACACAGAAAATCAGCGGGAAATTATGTATCAAGGTAAAAAAAGCTGACAATCCCTCCTAGCCAATTATCTATTATCTATCTACCAGTGGCATATGCTAATTGGAGTTGGCCCTATAACTCCTCGAAGGATTCTCTAGTTCCAGATAGCAGAGAGACTATACGCTCTCAAGAGACTGAATGTTTACCTGGTCAAAAATTGATGCAACTCCCTAGTGGAAAAACATTATGCTCAGGAACAGTCACAATGATGTCAAATATCCTGACAACATACAATTGTAAAAGTAACAAATTAGGGAATGTCAATCCCAAGTTTGAGCTGCAAAGTCTGGGAAAAGCCATAATCATAACGAAAAATGGTATGAGGGCCTTAAAATTAGGGAACTTTAATGTGAACTACACAGCCCTAAATTGGAGTTTATGTTTCGATCCATGCAAAAGAAAAGCTTCTTGTCAAAACACTCCCATACCAACTGGGTGTCCACTCCCTGTTATTCAGGGATTAAGGAGAGATTTTTCATTTGACTGTATTCCTAAAGGATTATGGTGGCTATGTGGAGATGGAGGGGCCCAAAAATTATTACCACTTAAATGGAATGGAACATGTACTTTAGG